>JAHKKF010531484.1:0-21180 GCA_019740295.1 Labeo calbasu | reverse complement strand
AACATAGTTCAAACAGACATGGACTTTTGGTCAATGAAAGTCTATGGGATTTTTTATGATTTTTAATATTAATTTTTAAGAAAACCGTAACTCAAACCGGTCTGAAAAGATATAGCACACTAAGTCAGAACAGTATGAAGATCTGACCCGAGTTTGGAGTATGTAGCTTGAACGGTCTAGGAGGAGTTAGTGTCCAAAAAATTTGCGGTCAGAAAAATAAGAAGAAGAAGAATAAGTTTAAATAGGATTTCAGTAAGTTGGCTTTCCCAAGCCAACTTAATTAATATCACATGAAGAGTACTGTTTTCTTCTCCAAAAATTACCATGATTACAAATGTGATATTAATTTTTTACAACAGTTCAATAGACAAGAGTTAAGAGACTTACATTTTAGACACCATATTCCCTGTTTTTGCTCTATTTCGCCAACAGATATCATTCCAAACACAGCCACAGCACTTTTTTGCGTCTCTGAGCAACATGAAGGTGTTTCGTTCCTGAATGATTCAACCATTTAAATGATTTGGTTCAATCGCAGTGACTCACTTATTAACTGTGACTTGCTGCCACCTACTTGCGGTTTTAATTCCACATTTAAAGTATCTTTTTATTATTTAAATCGTTTCAAATATCATTATTCAATATTTTATGTTTAAAATATCAAAACATTATTTATGCATTTGTAACTGCAGGTTAAATGCATTCATGACCTACATTAAACAGTGTGTAAATACATCTAAATGCCAAATGCAGCTTCTGTGTTTCCTCTGCATTGTAAAGATGAATTTTGTTGATACTGATTTAATTTGCTTGGTAACAGCCCAAATGTAAGAATTTGACTGAAAAGCTGATGCACACTTTTAGAACTTGGCACAAGCTGATTGGTTCATGTTGCACACGCAGCCAATAAGCTTGCTCCTTTACATTTAAAGGCTTGGCTTGAGCATTTTGCAGCATGTATTCAAAGCAGTGTTGTCAAGTTCATGGTTTTCCCGTGGAATTGGGCTACTTTAGCACTGTTGCCTCTGGTTGTTTTTGATGTCTGCAGGTTGAAGCAACCTCAGTAACATCATATTGAACCCCTGAAATACGAATTTACCAGGGGAACCCTGACAAAAAATGTGTATTTTATCCCCCGGAGCGCGGCAACCCTGATTCAGAGTTCTCTGAAACCCTCCACATCCCCAGCTCCACCTGTATTAATTTGCTACGGGTTGTCATGTATGCTATTTGTGCAGCAATTGTATGTCTTAAATACTCCCAGCAGTGTATCGGCGTATGTATTGGCAGTAGCAAGTTCCTGTACTTGCTTTGAAGCAGAAGCAGCAGCAGTAATCTACAACAACAGCAATAACCAACAGCAGCAGCAATTCAGCAGTGTAGCAGATCTATTCCACAAAGACCATATACATTAACATTGTCATGTCTTTTACCATGCTAAAATCTTTTAAGAGTTGACATGATATATCTGTTTTTACTTTATTTTGGATCAAATAAATGCAGCCTTGGTGAGCATAAGAAAAAAGTCTTTCCGACCTCAAACTACCAGGGAGTAATGACTTAAAATGTGGTCTGTCTCTCATTTTGGACCTAGACAGCCCCATTCACTTACATTATATTTAAAAAAGCAGCTAAAAAGTCTTCTTTCTCATTCCACAGAAGAAAGTAATACAGGTTTGGAATGATATGAAGGTGAGTAAATGTTGGCAGGTTGAGATATCGCTTTAAGTATAGTCAAAAAGTAAGTATAGTTTTCTTAAAGGGACGTGTCAGGCATAACAGGCTTTTTCTTTTTTCCTTTTGAAATAATAAGTTGACAAGGTCACAACACAAAGCTCCTTCCCTCAGTGCCTATTCAGTTTCATCAGCGTGGCTTGCCCTAAAGAATGACAGTGTGAACTATACAAGTACAGCCAACCATAACAGAGATCATCGTACAAAACAGCACGTATACAACACATTCTTAAGGTACAGTAACAGAAGTAGATCTTAATTCTGCGGGTCATGTAAATTGTAATCCTGAATGCAACAGAAGTGTTATGAATATGGCCCCTTTAATATCTCGTGAAGCCTCTCTGAAACTTCCAAAACTCCACAGGTTGTAGAGATCCCAGCCAAACATAGCTGGCCACAATCAGAGCTCTAACAGAGCAACAGCAAGCCCAACGTTCCTCACAGTTTCCCATGAATTCCTGCCATCTGTGAGCACAGCCGTCAGAATTCGGCAAGGATGATCCAAGCACCATGGGAGAAAACACGCAACTGCATTGGCCGGGATGAAACAGTAGATGCCGAGCTTAAATGGAGCTTTACTGTGTGGGGCCTAAATCACTCTTGTGCACAAGCATCTAACCCACAAATTGCATTTGGCATGGTGGAATTGAGGCCAGTCCTCTGGAAAAATGGCAGTGCTGCAGAACTCATCCGCTTGTGTGTTTCTGTTTTTGTTACCAGAGCTTCACAGGAGATTCCTTCGGCTGTGGCAAACATGAAAGAGGCTACCGGCTAGAGGTTACAAGCACCAACCCGCGCCGCGACTACTTTCACGGACGCTTCCGGAACGTTCTTCTCACTTCCATAGCCGTGGTGCCTATCAAGAACCACACTGTGGTCAGCCTAGGCACAGCTGAGGGCCGCATTATCCAGGTGAGACATGTTAGCTTTAGCTTACAGTTAAAGTCGAAAGTTTACATACACCTTGCAGAATCTGCAAAATGCTAATTATTTTACCTAAATAAGAGGGATAATACAAAATGCATGTTGTTTTTTTATTTAGTGCTGACCTGAATAAGATATTTCACATAAAAGATGTTTACATATAGTCCACGAGAAAATAATAGTTGAATTTTTAAAAATTAACCAGTGAAATGAAAAGTTTACATACACTTGATTCTTAATACTGTGTTGTTACCTCAATGATCCACAGCTGTGTTTTTTTTTTTTTTTTTTGTTTAGTGATAGTTGTTCATGAGTCCCTTGTTTGTTCTGAACAGTTAAACTGACCTTCAGAAAAATCCTTCAGGTCCCACAAATTTTTTGGTTTTTCAGCATTTTTGTGTATTTGAACCATTTCCAACAATGACTGTGTGATTTTGAGATCCATCTTTTCACACTGAGGACAACTGAGGGACTCTTATGCAACTATTATAGAAGGTTCAAACACTCACTGATGATTCAGAAGGAAACACAATGCATTAAGAACCGGAGGGTAAAAACTTTTGAAGATCAGGGTAAAGTTTACTTATTTTGTCTTCTGGGAAACATGTAAGTATGTTCTGTAGCTTTTGAAGGGCAGTACTAAATAAAAAAAATATGATATTTAGGCAAAATAAGAAAAATGTTCATTCTGTTCAAAAGTTTTCACCCCCCGGCTCTTAATGCATTCTGTTTCCTTCTGAAGCATCAGTGAGCGTTTGAACCTTCTGTAATAGTTGCATATGAGTCCCTCAGTTGTCCTCGGTGTGAAAAGATGGATCTCAAAATCACACAGTCATTGTTGGAAAGGGTTGAAATACACAAAAATGCTGAAAAACCAAAGAATTTGTGGGACCTGAAGGATTTTTCTGAAGAGCTTTTTCTTTTATGTGAAAAATCTTATTCAGGTCAGTACTAAATAAAAAATAACATGCTTTTTGTATGATCTCTCTTATTTTAGTAAAATAATTAACATTTTGCAGATTTTGCAAGGGGTATGTAAACTTTCGGCTTCAACTGTATATTCAGATTAACTGTTAAAGCTGAATTTACATAATGTCTGGATTAGCAGGTCATTGTTTTGATTGAATTTAGCATGTGTCACAGCGCTAAAAGAAGTGTGGCTGACCTCATTCTGGGAAAAGAAACGGTGAAACGTTTGTAGAATCTAAAATTAAAACCAAATATTTCTGTCAAAGTCCTGTTGTTGCCAACACGATTTCCCTGTGTTATTGTGCATGTAAATAGACAGGATGTAAGTACGTGACTAGTGAAAACCGCTCCGAATGAAGGAAAATGCAGGTGCCAGTGGCAGGTTGGAAAATACGGTCTTTTCCTGTTTGCATTTGAGTCACCTTTGACCTCTGCACACCACCATAGCAGCTCTCCAATCTAAAAGCACACAAAATGAAACTTCTCCTATCAATGTTTTCTAAACATGTTCATTGTGCAGGAGTGGCACCAACCCAAATGTTGAATCTATCCTGCTTGCGCACCAAAAATGAGATTATTTGCTCACGGAAGTGTTAGATAGAGACTTGTGGTATTTTGTAAATACCACAGAAAAATGTTTGAGAAATGAGTGGCGAGAGAAAGGGTGACAGCTGCACGGAAGCGTGGCGGAGGAACCGAATGGTACGTTAATAGTAAGCACTGGGCTTCGATGACACGTCCTCGCATGGCATTTTCTTGGAACGGCTGCAGCTGTCGTTCCCTCTCTTTCTCTCTTCCTTTTTTACATTTTTTCCTCTCAACTTTTCTCGCCTCTTTTGTCTGGATGTTGAGGCCTTGTGAGGGTGAGTGCTAGTCCAGCTGTCCCATTTGAGAGAGAGTTTTTTCAAAAACAAAGAGAGTGGGTGAGTGTTTAAGAGACCTTGACAATGAGAATGCAAAAAAAGATTGTGAGAAAGACTGATGAAGTTGAATAAAATATGGAATGCAAGTGAGTAGTGGGTAATTGTGTGAATGAAAGTTTCAAGAGCCCCACAAGCTTTTTAAAAGGTTGGGAAGAGGGGGGCGCAGGCCAGTAAGAGTCCCAGTGGTCCTTATTCTGTATGAGGAAGTGCTCCCACTCTGCCACACTCTCGGTGAGAAAAACTCAACACCTTGCCTTGTGTTTGTGAGCAGGACTTCCCTTACATACACAATGAGCTGTAATTCACACGGTTATTAGGGCTTCGCGGTGTGTATTTTTCCCCAGAGTGCGTTACATTCCTCCTTCAATAACAGGTCCATTTGTAGCCATTTTCTGCCATGCCCAGCTTAATTAAGCCTGGCTTAGCTTGGTCGCTTCTGGGACTCGAAATCCTTTTATGGCTTAATGCTATTGGAAACTTTCTGGGCCACATAAAACTTGCCAAGTTTTAGCTCTGGGTTGTTGTTTTGGAATCATGAATGTAGCACATTGTAATTGTGCAGCACCAAGACACAGAATTATGTTTAACATTTTTAAATAATGTACTGTTTCTATAATATGTATTTTATAAATAATTTACAATTTATTAAAAATGGCTATTACTTCTTGAAAAAATCTTTTTCTACAAATTTTGTATGTATGCAAATTTTATAATATCAAAGATACACATTTCTAGTAATTGTGCATAATTGTGCAATTGTGCATACGTTCTCATATTGTATTTTCAGAAAGTTTCGGAGTATTTGTCCTCTCCCCAAATTTGTTACTACCAAAACACAGTAATATATAATTTAATAAGAAGGATTAAATTTACCTATTAAGATTTTGCTTACATTTTCCTTATAAATATAATTTTTCTATTTTATTAAAAAGTTTTCAGAGGTAAATCAATAACATTTACAATTTTAACAATTTTAACAATATTTCAGGTGTGATTTATGAGATTTGTTGTATTTTGAATAACATTTTTTCGTTGTAAAAGGCAAAAAGTTGATCATATTGATTTCAAACGTAAGGATGTATTAGTTTAAATGTACATTGAACCAGACACTATCATAACATCTTATATACTTTATGTTTGACAAAACATCCCATGTTTCAGTAGTGGCTGCGCATTTTCAATAGTGACAGTAATGTTTTGCTAGCAACCACATCGCATTACATCACATAGTAAAACAAGACAAAAACTAAAAATACTAAAATACAAAAAAATTGCATAACAAATAAAGGATTATGTGCTCCCTTTTGTCACTACTGAAACAATGATGACACGTTTCGGTCGTGTCTGTTACGGTAGTGAAAATATTATAGAATAACACCCAAAAAAACAAAGATGTCACTACCGAAACTTCACCAAATGTTTCAGTAATAAGTGTTTTGGTAGTGAATACTAACTCAAAGGTACTAATCAGCACATGGTTAGCTAGCGCAGATCTGAACAGTTGTACACATATAAAAATTAAATGTTATAGAATAACTCACAAAGAAGAAGAAAAATTATGTTTGGTAGTGACATTCTTTAAAGTTACAAACATGATGAGGCCTATCTACTCACCATGTAGCTATGAGAGAGAGTGACATAAGTATTTGCTGATTATAAATGTAGGGGTGTAGTTAATGAACTAAAACATACACTGTTTCGGTAGTGTCATGAAAATGCAGGGCACATTTTTTTACATGAAGTTTCATCAATTACAAAAAAATTATATAAAATAACTTTTTTTGTTTTTGAACTTCCCTTTTTAAAAAAATCGAAAAGATATTTTTTAAAACAACCGTGGAATCAAATGCAAAAATTATTTTAATATCATTTTCATTGGTTGAAATTCATGGGTTAGGGTTCGGGACCCATTTAATTACCCATTAAATTATGAGTTTGTATAAATTAAGCTTACTGATGTTTTAAATGTTATTGTAGAGTTCAATAGATAATAAAAGTATCTTAGTAAACATCTAAGATTTGAATACTTAAATGCTTTTTAAATGTGTTTTTGGTTGTTAGACAGCAGTTGGCACCAATTCTGTAGAATGGCCCAACCAGTTAGAAATGTTTCATGTTCTGAGAAATGTTTTCATTATCCTTTAACATTCTAATAAAGCTTCCCATTACATTAGATATGGACTTACATTGCTCAGAAGTCAAATTTTGGTTAAAAATGAAAACCCAACTTTTGTTTGATGTCAAGCTCAAGCGTCATTAAATAACTCCAAAAACAGCAATACCGACTTCACTTATTATAACCAGATTGACTTTATTTCTGTCATACATTTACACAAGTTTTTATTGAGATTAACAGAGGTTTAGATGTTGATGTCTGTTTGAAAGTAAATTTTTTTAAGTTTGGTTTGATGCCACCGTTATGGCGATAAGCGTTTGCTTTATTTGGGCAATTTGATTCTTGGCTCAATGTGTCTGCTGTAACTATGTTTATTATGGCAAAAGCTACAAGAGAAAGCATGATCAGATTATGTTGGGTACTTGCTAATGTTAATGATACCATCATGTAGTGAACTGGTCTCATCTAGAGTCTAATCTAGGCTTTTCATTTCATATTAGTGACTGTAGTAATGTGTGTGCAGATCCAGTTGTGTTTGAATCAGATAATCTGTATTTCTACCTGTAGTTTTTAAAACACATTGTTTACAAATCACTTTAAACTACTGAATGCTTAGACACACACAGACATCAAGAATCAGTGTATGAATCTCAACAATGGTGACATGCTTCATGCCGCAGTGCATTCTGAGAGCCCTGGAGGAGTTTTGGACCCAGAGAGTTGAGAGTTGATGCACCCAGAATACATTGCAGCATGAAGTCACTATTGTTGAGATTCAACCACTGATTCTTGATGTCTGTGTGACAAACAAGGTTGTCTTTTTCTTTTTTTTTATCCTTGAAGTTATCTGATTGAAATTCTGCTGGATCTCTGGAGTCTGTAGAACCACTGCATTGTTATAATAAATAATGTGCAACTAACACCATAGATTAAACTAAATGAAATCAGATAACTACGTAATGATATCAGAACCAGCATGTAGCCAACTTTATTTGAGGACATTTCCTCCTTGCTATAACAAACACAGCTAGAGAAAAACATCCAAATGTCAAGAGTCAAATTGCCCAACTAAAGCAAATGCTTATCACCATAATGGTGACATCAAACCAAACTATTACTTTCAAACAGACATCAAACAGACATCAACCTCTGTTAATCTCAATAATAATAAACTTGTGTAAATGTATGACAGAAATAAAATCAATCTGGCTTATAATAAGTGAAGCTGGTAATGCTGTTTTAGGAGTTATTTAATGACTCTTAAGCTTAACATCAAACAAAGAGTGGGTTTTTACATTTAACCAATATTTGACATCTGAGCAACATTAGAGTCCATATCCAATGTCCAATGGGAAGCTTCCCCATTAAATCTTTATTAGAATGTTAGAGGATAATGTTCTTTAAAAACTCTCTTTTGTGCAGAATTACTCCTTCCGACAAAGATTCAAATCTAAGTTTGTCTGTTGAACAGCTGAGCCCAAGCCTCCGTTACTAATTCGAAAACGTCACTTTAGAACTAGTAACGAAAGAACATTGAGTTGCTTTATTAAAGAAGTTCACTTCCGGAACAAAAATTTACAGATAATTTACTCACCCTCTTGTCATCCAAAATGTTCATGTCTTTCTTTTTTTAGTCGCAAAGAAATTATGTTTTTTGAGGAAAACAGTTTAGGATTTCTCTCCAAATAATGGACTTCTATGGTGCCTGTGAGTTTGAACTTCCAAAATGCAGTTTAAATACGGCTTCAGAGGGCTCTAAACAATCTCAGCTGAAGAAGAAGGGTCTTATCTAGCGAAACGATCGGTTATTTTCTAAAAAAAAGTACAATTTATATACTTTTTAACCTCAAATGCTCATTTTGTCTAGCTCTGTGATGCGCATGCGAAATATGTGTAATCCGGGTCAGTACAGTTAGGGTATGTTGAAAAACTTCCATCTCATTTTCTCCTCCAACTTCAAAATCGCCCTACATCGCTGCAGAAGTACCAACCCAGTGTTTACAAAGTGAACGCGCAAATGAGGGTCAAACACCCTTTACAAAAAAAGGTAATGCAATGGATTTTGAAGTTGGAGGAGAAAATGAGATGGGAGTTTTTCGACATACCCTAACTGACCTGGATTACACACATTTCGCATGCGCATCGCAGAGCTAGACAAGACGAGCATTTGAGGTTAAAAAGTATATAAATAATACTTAAAATTGAAAATTTTCACTAAAAGTGAAAATATAGTTTCACTTGATACGACCTTTTTTCCTTGGCTGGGCTCGTTTAGAGCCCTTTGAAGCTGCATTTAAACTGCATTTTGGAAGTTCAAACTTGGGGGCACCACTGAAGTCCACTATATGGAGAACATTCCTGTAATGTTTTTCTCTTCTTTGCGACTGAAGAAAGAAAGACACAAACATCTTGGATGACAAGGGGGTGAGTAAATCATCTGTACATTTTTGTTCTGGAAGTGAACTTCTCCTTTAAAAACTTATTGTAATACTGTATTAAAAGCTCACTGTATTATGTACAGTATTATGAGAGAGAGAGTGTGATTACCTGCATCTTATACAGCATTCATATTTCAGCTCAATCTCATATTCACAATCAAACATTAGTTTGAATGTCCGTTAAAGCAATATCTTTGTTGTAGTATCCTTTCATCAGTTAAGGGTGATTTTTGATGACAGCGCTGCTCAGTGCATTTTTTTGCTGCATCTTGTAAGATGTTGCTAAAAAGTAAAAACAACTCCCTGGTTTACAACCCTTACTGCTGACTCACTTGTCATCTAATGGCGGAATAATGTAACTAAAACCATTATCACATTATCACCTAAAAACCCTTAAACTACATTCTGTGACACAAAAACGGTATTATTTATAAGAAAGAAACAGTTGTTCTGTTATCTGTTATCTATCACTAGAATCAGCCAATCAGATTCCAGGACCAGAAAGAACTGTTGTATATTTCTGTAAAAGATATATGTGACAAGAGGAATTTTCCTCCCACACTGTAGGTGGTTTTGGAAACTTGTGTTCCTGTATATTGTCAGCTAATGCAAAACAATTGCTACACATAGCAGCACCTAAATCAACTGCTTTTATTCATGTTTAAAAAAAAAAACAATTTTTTGATTTGCTCTGACTACGTTGTATTGCTCCAGTAAAAGATAAAAAAGAAATGGCTCTTTAAGGTAACACCTGAACATTGTCACTCTTCACAGTCCGATCTGATATGTCACTAAAGATTGGGCTTTTAAAACAGACCACAAAAGGAGTCACATTAGCGCACTATATTGAGTGAGATGGAGATATGTCACGCACACCATCCTAAAATCACTAAAACCACAGTAATGACATACTCTCCAGCACCAGATGCCCCATGCTTAAAGCCCAGGGCTATTAATGATGTGATCCACTGATCGCTAATGGAGCACAAGCACTATTCAGACGTAGGCTGTCTTGGAGGCCTGTAATTGCAATGTAACCATGATAAATGTTAGTCCAGGTGTGTGGATGGAGCCACTGTTCTGACACCTCCCAACATGCCAGATAGACAGAGGACTTTACGTCTGCACTTGCCTTCGGGCCTGAGCTTTTGTCTGTTCCCACTCCTTGACATCAACCGCAGTCATCGGAGTTCAATCTGTCATCTTTTACCCTGAAAGGCAGAGACACTGGTTATTACTGTATCCATAGCAAAGCAGAGGCTGTCCCTTTACAAAGACTGCCTCTGGATCGCAGCCTCCTTTGATGCTTCCACTTTCCCAAGGAAAGTTCCAGACGTGATCTGTAATTTAATGTTTTATAACCTGGAAGGAAAAAAGAACGGGTTTGCACCAACTAGAGCTCCTGCTGAATGTTTGTCTTTCAGGAATAAGATCTTAAGTATAATCTCAGGTTTTTGGAAGTGGTATTTCACCCTAAAATCATAAGCAAAAAGTTTGTGTTTTATTTTAATTTATTTTGTTATTTCTAAAAAATTATGAGAAGATTTCTATTACTGTTTTTGGAAGCAAAATACCCTGAATTGTTATAAAAATGAGTTCACACTGAAAAAAATCTTAATTGTCCAGGTTTTATTTTATTTTATTTTATTAAAAAATGTGAGAAGATTTGTATTACTGTGATTGGAAACAAAATATTCTTAATTTTTATGAAAAAATAGGAAAAATATCTTAATTGTTTGAATTTTATGTTATTTATTTATTTATTTATAAAATATTATGAGAAATTTTTTATTACTGTTTAGAAGCAATATACCCTTAATTGTTCTAAAATATATCTTAATTGTCCAAGATTTATTTTTTTTATTATTATTTTATTTATTTTATTTTATTATTTTATTTTAATTTATTATTATTATTTATTTTATTTTATAAAAAATAATATAAAAAGATTTCTATTATTATGTTTGGAAGCAAAATACCCTTAATTGTTATGAAAATGAGTTCACACTGGAAAAGTATCTTAATAGTCCAAATTTTATTTTATTTTATTAAATGTTATGAAAAGATTTCTATTACTGTTTAAAACCAAAATACCCTTAATTGTTATGAAAATGAGTTAACCCTGAAGAATATCTTAATTGTCTAGGTTTTATTTTATTTTATTTAAAAATATGAAAAGTTTTCTATTATTGTGTTTGGAAGTAAAATACCCTTAATTGTTATGAAAATGAGTTCACACTGGAAAAAAAATATTTTATTTTATTTTTATTATTATTATTTTTTAATTTCTAAAACGACAACAACAACAAAAAACATTTGTTTTGGATTTGTGGGTAAAATATCCTTTTTTGTCATAAGGTCTTCCGACATATTTTAATGTTCCTTAAACAGGACTCCTTTATATGGGAGAAAAAGACAAATTAGACCATTGTCATGTAACCTACAGTTGACCCGATCCAAACTGTGTCCTCTATAAATAGCTTGCACTAGGACCACAACATCGTTCAATAGCAGGAATGCAGACTTATTCCAGTAAACGATAAACATGCTGTTGAGGTCTGTTTGTAAGCATACAACATTCTCTATTAAGATCCTGCATTTACCGTTTAGTCTTTTGATGTGAAAGGCCACCCGTTTTTGCTGGCATCCTCCGCAGGTGGTGGTTTCCCGCTTTGGCAAGACGGAGCCGCATGTGGATTTCCGCTTGGACACGCTCCCCGTGTCCTCCGAGATGGCCCTACTGTCTCCACAGCGTCACGACGGCTCCTTATTGTTGGTTACAGGAAACAAGGTGAACGACACAGCCATGCTTAAAAATGTGTTTGGGAAATGGGTCAAACATTTTCAGGAAAGTCACTTGTGTGTAGATAGCAAACAGACTAACTGATATAGTAAACAGGGCATGACTGCAATAGAGACCTCAGTAAGTTAAAAAACGTTGTCAACATGTTGCTTTGCATGAAATCAATCATCTGCTAAGTGAATGAATGTAATTTAAAATCTAATATCATGTTCCTCAGGTCTCTAAGGTTCCTCTAATAGGCCCTGGATGTGAGCAGCTGTGGTCTTGTAGCTCCTGTCTCCTGGCTCCAGGCTTCATGGGCTGCGGATGGTGCAAGAGCAGCGATCGCTGCACGAGGGCTCCTCAGTGCTCCCCCTCCCTTTGGATCCAGGACTCCTGCCCCCTCCTCATCACCACGGTAACCACCCCAGCCCATCACAAACAACATTACCATGGTTTTAAAGCAGCTAATAGCACATAGCTAATAGAATAAGTGCTTTCTAAGTACAGAGAGCACATACGAAACTCTGACCTTCATTGATTTTGCCTGTTTTGCAGAATTTTCAGGGGTAAGCGTGGATCTCGAGGCTTCTTTTAAAGACGTGAATTGATTCTAAATATCGGAAAGGATTGGTTTGCTCTTCTGTGCCGTTTCTAAATCCGTGCATTGCTGCAGAGCAGCCAGAACTATATTTGTTTTGTGCAAGATCTCTTTGCTTATGATAAGTGGTGCTCTGAACACTTAATTATTAACTCTGAGCCAAATTGAGGCCTTGTCCTCCATGTGTTCGACGCAACACCATCTGCTTATCAAAAAAGAACGAACATCTCAGAAACAGGACACTCGGAAAACACATTTTACACACATATTTATGAATAAGTGATAAAAATGCATTTATTTAATTTTATAACATTTTTATTTTATTATTTATTTCACTTTATTTACTTATTTAGTTATGTATTATTTAATAAGTAAATACGATTTTTTTTAAATAAAACATCAATAGCATTATTTACATATTTATTTGTTTATTTACTTGTTTGTTATTTATTACTTATTACCTTAAGTAAACAAATTAAGTAAGTATATTTACTTTATATTTAAGTAAATAAATACATTTACTTTTGTTTACTTTGTACTTATTGTATTTACTTAATAAATCGTTAATTTTTACATTTTATTTATGTGTGTGTGTGTGTGTGTGTATACCTATTAATAAAACAAGTAAATGTATTTATTTACTTAATAAACAAATATGAATTAATATTAATTTATATACATTTACTTTTTATATTTTATTAAAACAAAAACGTATTTATTTACTTAATAAATATGTATGAATTTAAATATATATATATATATATATATATGTAGATATATATAGATATTTATGCAAATATATAAATAATATATTTATTTTATTATTTTTATTATTATTATTATTTATTATTTATCAAGCTACAAACAGCTTACTTACATGTTAATCTGGGATATGTGGCATATCTCAGAAAGAGGACACATTTTGCACACATATTAGGAACATACTGTATAGCAAAAATGATTTATTTAATTTAATTATTTTTTATTTTATTTCACTTCATTTACTTATTTATTTATTTACTAAGTAAATTAGTCAAATAAATCAATAACATTATTTACATATTTATTTAATTATCTATTATTTATTATCTTAAGTAAATAAATTTGCTTATTTAATAAAATTATTCGCTTTTAGTCACTTTTAATTCACTTTATTTTTAAGTAAATAAATATATTTACTTTATTTGTTGATTTACTGTTATTAAAACAAGTAAATGTATTTATTTACCTAATAAATAAATATTAACATTTATATCAGTTTACTTATTTTCTTTACTTACTTTCATTAAAACAATAAAATATATTTGGATTATTGCATTTGTATTAATTTTTTTTTGGCATTACAGTAGGACAGATCAAAAGTGACAAGAAAGTGAAGTGTGAGAGACATAGGGGATCAGGAAAGGTCCTCAAGTCAGGATTCGAACTCGGGACGCCCGTAGCGCAGTGGCGCTGTATGTTGGCGTGCTGCCCACAAGGCTATCGATGCCATTTGTTTTGTTTTATTATTTTTTGATCAACCAAACAGCTTCCTTACATGTTCATCTGGGATATGTGAAGTATTTTTCCACTGAAAAAATGACACACTTCACCTTTAAGGTACTCAGCTGGTGGCTGTACTTAAAGGGCACTTTTAACCCGAGAGACTAAGGCACAAAGGAAACAGGAAGGTTGTTTTGTTCTCAGTTTTTGTCTCTGCCACCATTTACTGGAAGACCCCCTGCCTTCAGCGTGTCTATACAACCAAAACAAATTATTGTCAGCGGTTACCAACCTCATGAGTGAAGAAAATGCTTGGCATAAAGAAACGCAGCAGGAGGTTTAGACACTGAAAGAAAAACACTGTCACAACTCGACCTCACAGCTTCTTCTTTCTTTTACTAGATCTCTCCTTCCTCTGCTCCACTCGGAGGCCACACCAACGTGACAATCTGTGGCAAAAACTTCGGATTCAATAAGAAAGATCGCTTCGATACCAAACTGATCGACGTGGTGGTTGCTGGAACAAAGTGTAAACTGGAAAGGAAAGACAGCAGCAATAATCGGTAAGTTGATAAAGAAACAGATAAACCTTGTACTTGAATGTAAGCAAATCCTCTTGCGCTCTGTGTAAATACAACTTAAGAAACACGCTAGGACACATTCTCAACATAGTGCTCTCAACGTTAAATTGGTCTTGCAAAAGTGCTCTATTGTGCATCTCGGCTTTCCATGTCAAACTTTCGTACCATTAAGACACAAAACTCATGAGCTTTTTTGCCCCCGGACATACCACCCCACAGCACTCCTATTGTAAGAGGAATGGAAAAATTCCCTCGGAGAATAGCTCCTGTGTAGTTTCTGCCGAGTAGTACGGTTATCATTAAATTAGCGTAGACTAATAGCCTGCTTACTCCACTGGTTTACAACCACGTCTTGTTCGCTGTTTTTGTGGCGGGAGATGTTTATGTCTTTTTTTGTTGTATGTCAGGTTGGTCTGCGGACTGGATCATGTGAACGCGTCCAGCGCTGACTCTGTGGTCAGGGTGCGCAGTGGCAAAGAACAGGCCCAGAAAGACGGTTTCTCATTTGTGGTAAGAATCCTCACAAATCACAGTATAAGTGTTTCAACACACATTCGAGTAATGTATTTTTGACTTTCTTCCAGTATTGCGGTTTTCATAGTGCACGAGGACCCATGGATGTTATTCTATTCTTTTTCTTTCCACTTATTTGGAGTTGGGTTAGAGTTACACCGTGTCCTAACCAGCGCCAAGTGCATTTTCTATCCATACTGTAAGCGAAGTGTTGCCATAAAGTTGAGAATATCAACTAATTAGTGTGTTTTTGTAAGATGGACTATAAAGATATGTGGATTTTGGAGCAGGATTTTGGACCAGTGGGATCTTAACTCTGGTTGGGGCAAAAATGTGAAGTTTTACTTTACTTACACAACGTTTTATCTGTCTAGAACCCAGTTATCACAGAGATCTTCCCAGAGTTTGGACCCAAGTCTGGCGGAACGATGCTCACTATCACCGGCTCATTCCTGGATAGTGGAAATATGCAACAGGTCACCATGGGCAACGCTACCTGTGTGCTGCACAGGTTTGTTTGTCTACAAATTCATTTAGAATCTATTCAACATTTTATTTATTTATTTATACAACACTTTCTGGTCCTCGAATCTGATTGGCTGAGAGGAGCGTGATGTTCTAGTGTTAACATAACTCCGTTTATACTCAGATATGCACTTTGTTAATAAATAATAATAATAATAGTAGTTTTTTTAGGTGAGAATGTGCTTGTTTAGACTCCAAATAGCGTATTAACAGTTTGTTAATAAAGATAACGTCTGTTTGAGAATTTGCTTTGACATTTTCGCCTTACCTCGGTCAGATCTTCTGGAATTTGCCACTGAGTCTGTGCTGCAGAGGTTTGCATGTCTACAAAATAATTTAGAAACTCTTCAACATTTAATTTATTTATTTATACAACACTTTCTGGTCCTCGAATCTGATTGGCTGAGAGGAGTGCGATATTCTAGTGATAACAGAACTCTAACCGTTTCACTGTTTGTTTCACTCCAGTTGCTTTATTTCTCACAGCGAGTGTTATTATGCATTATCCATTGTAATTTTATAAATAATACTGTTTTTGTGTCACGGAATGTAGTTTTAAGAAAATTTGCTTTGACATTTTCGCCAAGAGCAGCCTTACCTCGTTTTTCTGAAAGTGTTTAGCGTTTTTCTGAAATTTGGTGCTGACTCACTGCTGCAGAGGTTTGCATGTCTACAAATTAATTTAGAAACTCTTTAAAATTGAATTTATTTATTTATTTATATAACACTTTCTGGTCCTTGAATCTGATTGGCTGAGAGGAGTGTGATATTGTAGTGATAACAGAACTCTAACCGTTTCACTAGAGGTATCACTCCGGTTGTGGTATTTCTCACAGCGAGTGTCATTGTAGACAACCAAATCCGCTATATTTTTATAAATAATACTGTTTCTGTGTTATAGAATGTAGTTTTAAAAGTTTTTCAGGTAAGAATGTACTTGTTTAGACTCCAAATATGCGGTTTGTTGATAAATATAACGTGTATTTGAAAATTTGCTTCAACATTTTCGCCAAGAGCAGTTTTACCTTAGCCAGTTTTTCTGGAATTTGCCGTTGACTCTGTGCTGCAGAAGTTTGCAATTTAGAAACCCTTCAACATTTTATTTATTTATACAACACTTTCTGGTCCTCGAATCTGATTGGCTGAGAGGAGTGCGATATTCTAGTCATAACAGAACTCCAACCGTTTCACTGTTCGTATTATTCCGCTTGTGGTTTTTCTCACAGCGAGTTTTATGGCAGATGCCCAAATCTACTAAAATGTTATAAACAATAGTGTTTTTATGTCACGGAATGTAGTTTTAAGAGTTTTTTAGGCGAACATGTACTTATTTAGACTTCAAATATGATGTTTTCGCCAAGAGCAGCCTTACCTCAGCCAAATCTTGTGGAATTTGCCGCTGGCTCGGATGTCTTATTGTAGTTAAATAGCGGCAAATTCCGGAAGATCTGGCCGAGGTAAGGCTGCTCTCGGTGGGTTCATGAGTGCTGAACGCCCACTGATGCCCTGGAGCTCATATCTCCGAAAACATAGAAGCAAAATTTTCAGACATTCTCTTAGTAATAAACCACGTATTTGAAGTCTAAACAAGTTTTTTTTTTTTTAATGTGCTTGTTTAGACTTTGATTATGTGGTTTTGAAAAAAATTTAAGGTGTATTTAAAAATTTTCTTCAACGTTTTCACCAAGAGTAGCCTTACCTCAGCCAGTTCATGTGGAATTTACCACTGGCGTCTGCCATCAGAAATACCACAAGTGGACTGACGCAATCAGTGAAACGTTTAGAGTTCCGATAGCACTAGAATATCACACTCTTCTCAGCCAATCAGATTCGAACACCAGAAAGAACTGTTCATGTCACGGAAGGTAGTTTTAAGATTTTTTTTGGGTGAGAATGTAATTGTTTAGATTTCAAATATGCCGTTGTTAATAAAGATAACATCTATTTGAAAATTTTCTTCTACGTTTTTGCCAAAAGCAGCCTTATCTCAGCCAGATCTTCTGGAATTTGCCTCTGTTTAACCACTGTAGAGACATCAGAGCCAGCGTCAGTTTCCAGAAGATCTGGCCAAGGTAAAGCTGCTCTCTGTGGGTTCATGAGTGCTGAACGGCCGCTGGTGCCCTGGAGTTCACATCTACGAAAACACTGAAGCAAAATTTTCAAATAGACGTTATCTTTATTAACAAACCACATATTTGAAGTCTAAACAAGTATATTCTCACCTAAAAACTCTTAAAACTACATTCTGTGACAGAATTTGGGCATTTAGGCATCCTGCATCAGAAATACCGCAAGTGGAGTGATACAAACGGTGAAACAGTTGGGAGTTCCTATATCACTAGAATATCACATTTCTCACAGCCAATCAGATTCGAGGACCAGACCAACTGTTGTATAACTATATGTGTGTGTATGTGTGTATTTGTGTGTGTGTTGTCTGTTTTCATGGGTCCAAGTTTCTTCATCAAATCTACTAAAAGTCAGGAAATGTTTAAGCATCATAGGTGTTCTTCCAATAAATGGAAGTGAAAAAGACAGATTTGTTCATGAGCCAATCCCTACTGTCACGTATCTATTGAAAACATTCTGTGTGTGCCTTTCTGCAGTATTTCAGCCACGATGCTGACATGTCGGACACCCCCTCAGCCATCACCGTCCCAGCACAAGGTACAGCTGCACATTGATGGAGTGATTTGTGAAGCTCCTGTCAGCTACACCTACAACGAGAACCCACACATCTCCAGCGTCCAGCCCAAGCATTCCTTCATCAGGTCAGCCCTGCAGCCCACACATAGTTGAAGTTGGGGTTAAACTGGAAGAGTGTACAGAAACCTTTTCTGTTTTGTACATGTGTGTTCACAGCGGAGGAAGCACGGTGACAGTCAATGGTTTCTACCTTCACTCAGCCCTCCAACCTCAGATGGTTCTCACTGCCGCCACAGAGGGCAAACTCTTCCAAGTGGTGAGTCCGAACAAGTGGCCCACACAGAGTGTCGAGACATCAAATACCTCTCCTACCATGTCACACGCATGCTATTATCATTAACCCCACTGAACGCAAAAGCAGATATGAGAAATAAAGGAAGCAATGTTTCAGAATTGCAGTTGTGAAGAGGAAATGGAAAAATCACAGGTTTTAAAAAAAATTGATAGTTCCGACTATGGAAATAAAGTAAAAAACGAATTAAAATAACTGAAATTTATTTTTAAGGGGTTCAAGTGCGTATCTTGACGTCTTGACGTCTGTACGTCTTGATGTCCAGCGATCAAAAGTTTGAAATTGCTCATAAAACGGCCATAACTATGCAACCGCTTGTCCTATCAACATGAAAATCGATACGCACTGTCTTGGTCCAAAGATCCACAAGTGCCTATAAGGGCATTTGCATATCTAAAAAAACATGGCCGCCATAGGCCGATGAAATTTGAGGACCTTCTAGACAAGGTTGACGGAGGTCGATCGGAACGCAACTCAGTAGGCCCGTTTGACTCTTTTTCGTTTGAAGTCTGCGAAAAATTTGAAAGAAATCTGCCACTGTGGGTGGCGATATCGCATTGTATGTTTTCACACATTTGCACGATATTCGTATCATACGATAGACCTCCTCATTCTGAACAACTTTGCCTCTAGAACCACTACTGTCAATCAAACCATTAGTTAAACGATTAAGAAAATGTAAAAAAAACAAAAAAAAAACTTTTGTGAAGTAGTCCTAGGTCTTTCGCTCAATCTGGAAAAAACACTGCAGTACAACTCTCTGAACTCTCTATTGACTGAAAGTCAACATTTATCAAAAATAGGTTGAAATTTACCTTTTGGGATGCTATAACAAGATCATTTAGAAATGGGGTCTGTTCAAATATACACAAAAGCCTATAAAGCCTAAAACTCAAAACTTAACGAAACTTGGTAAGCACATGCGACAGGTGAATCTAAACAAGCGTGCAAAGTTTTAGGAAGATCAGACCACAATTGGCACTATAACAGTCATAAATGTTAAAAACATCATAGATCTATGATAAATTACCTGGACCTGCCAAAATTACTAATATTGCTAAGTAATATGTAATGTGTTTTTCCTTATGTGAGTAAATGCCTTTAAGCGCTTGAAACCCGGTTATCACTATATTTTTATTTCTTTATTTATTTTTTAACTAGTGTCTTATTTTTGTCTATCTTAGGTTTCTTCTTTCACTGAAAACTTAAATTTTTCTAGTAATAATAATAATTTGCTTTGTATATACGTCTCGTTTTTTGTCTGTCAAGGTTTCTTCATCAATTTGGCAACACTTTCAGTTCTAGAGTTTTAAATTGTAATGTATCTCATTTTTTGTCTATCCAAGTTTCTTCATCCGTTTGGAAACACTTCCACACCTCATCTCCTGAGAGTTGTGGTTGACCTGAACTGCTCTTCTCTCAATGGAACCAGACAAATACTCATTTACACACAGTTTCCCCTTATCTGATCCTATTCTGTGGAGGTGGAGTGTGGTCGTGCAGTGGTACAGTGCATGCGAACAATGCTCTCTAATCTTAAACATACAAGTCCCATCACAGTGCAAAAACAAGATTCGTACCTACAAACATCTTCATTTTGATTGTATCTCTTCATTTCCACTCACAGTTTCCCCTTAAACATCAGGGTACTGACAGTAAACATCTCACTGATTTGTCTCAAATCAAAGATATTGTACTTAAAGTGATCCTCATGTCGTTCCAAACCCATAAGTCCTTTGTTCATCATCGGAACACAAATTAAGCAACTGACACGTTCAAATGGTAGTAAGGACAATGTTAAAACAGTCCATGTGACATCAGTGGTTCAACCTTAAAGGAGAAGTCCACTTCCAGAACAGCAATTCACAAATAATTTACTCACCCCCTTGTCATCCAAGATGTTCATGTCTTCCTGTTTTCAGTCGTGAAGAAATTATGGTTTTTGAAAAAAACATTTCAGGATTTTTCTCCATATAATGGACTTCATTGGTGCCTCGATTTTGAACTTCCAAAATGTAGTTTAAATGCAGCTTCAAAGGGCTCTAAACGAGGAAGAAGGATCTTATCTAGCAAAACAATCAGACGTTTTTTTTTCCAGAAAATAATTTTTTTTATGCTTTCTAAGCACAAAAGCTTGTGTTCACGATGCTACGTACTATTGAATCACGTCGAAGGGTCATGTGGAACATAGGTGGAACTACAGACCCAGTGTTTACAAAGCGAACGCGCAAAGACTAAGAAAGTGCAAGTAAGTTTGTAAAAGCTGTTTACAAACAAAAAGGTACAACGATGTCTTCCTCTCAAGCTGTAGGAGAAAATAAGATGGAGTTTTTCGCTATACTCAGTACACAGACGATGAACTTACACGTGATTCGTAGTAATGATGGGAAGTTCGGATCATTTTACCGACTCTGACCTTTGAGTCTTGTTCAGCAAAATGAACAAATCTTTTTTCGAGTCATTTTGTTCATTTTAGCAAAATACAAATTAAAATGTTACGTGTTATTTCCCTAACACATCTACTGCTTACACAAACGTTGATTACATCACAAACAAGACAAAACTGTAATGCTATAAGAAACAGAAAAGATGAA
>JAHKKF010531480.1:0-15919 GCA_019740295.1 Labeo calbasu | reverse complement strand
CACACACCAAACTTACAATAAGGTCCGACGACAAACACTGAACTGAGTACAACTTATAAGGGGGTGCAAACGATACATGGACAGGTGTGGGTAATTAAGGGGTCTGACAGAAAAACAATGTTTTTTTTTTTGTTTTTTTTTTTAAATAGATACATTAGGATTATATCCTTGTTTAGTGTCAAGTGAACTGCTGACTCCACTAAAGTTTAGTGAAAATGTACCATTTTGATCTAATATGCAATCCCTCTCCATAGACTCCAGTTTCAGGTGAATTCTCACCTGCCAGAGCCTTGCCCATCTGCCACACCCGGCCTGGATGTCTGTGTACTCAGTGGCAGATTCTGGTGCAACATCCATCCAACCATAATTGATAACGTTACCTAGCCAAAACATTTACTTTCATTTTAATTATATAGATCAGAATACAGAACATGACTTAATAAATCTATAAACATCTAATTATGAAAGCAATTTTAAAGTCCATTGAAGAACTCAAGCTGATCAAGCTGGCATGAGTAAAATTTATTTACACAACAATGTATCTACAAAACCATGTAATTTCAGGAAAAAACAGCAGTTTTAAGTATAGATAAAATATTTAACACATTTTGCAAAATTACCCATGCATTTTGGACTGTAATATTTAATAAATAAAGGTTAAAACATAAAAAATGTAAAAGGTGTTTTTGAAAAACACATTGGTAAATGGCAAAGTTTTGGAATTAAACATTTTATACTTCTGACATGTTGCCAGTATTCAGTCAAAGCATCAGTGTCTGGGTGATTAGAAATTACACTATTTAAATCACACTACTAGAAGGGGTCACCTCATCTTGACAATTCACGTGAATGAATGCAAGCGGTGTCGTTCTACCTCAGGTATCTCGGTTGTCACCCGATCTCATGAAAGTGACGAATGAATATTTTGGCGAAAAAAATGAGCATTTAAAATTTCAACCATTAACCATTAAAATTTCAGCTTGTATTTCACTTAATTTTGTGGCCTGTATTCAGGGGCACTGTAAGGGGGAGGGGGTGGGGGTCGTGGTCTCAAAGTGAGGATTCTTTGAAACAAGGAAATAGTGTCTGTAAAGGTCTGATTCACTGATGAAATGGTATTAATCGGCAACTTATATAGGTGAATGACTTTGCCCATTTTGGTGAGCTGAAAAGCCATTTATTCATTCAGGTGCACGAATGTGATTAAATTGCATTTCAGTATTTCTGAGTTTCCCCTAAAGCATTAGCAAATGACACCATACGAGTAAACCATATCAAAAGAGAACATTTATGTTTCACATGTCTGAAGTATAAATTAGTCTTAATCAACTCACCTTTTCACATAAACCACAAGAAACTGTAATTTTGCCCTTTCATTCAAGTGACTGGTTCATGTATGCTTGTATCAGTAGCTCATCAGTTCTTTGGTCTGAGTCTGAACTGTTTCCTCAGTTCAGTGACTGTTGGAGTAACTGGAGCAGTGACTGAGTAGGTAAAAACTGTCATCATATGATCATAAACATTGGTAATTTGGTTCATTTTGAGTCAGAGTGACTGTCAGGCACATCAGAAAATGAGTTTTGAGTAACTTGCCAATCTGTGCTACTTGAGCCACAAACTATTTCAGAAGGTTTAGTATGATTTGGTGAACTGGTTCATCCAGTCCACCAAAAAGAACCAGTACAAAATTGTTTGTTTGTTTACATAACTCAATTCATCTGAGGCTCTAGATTACAGGGAATAATATTGTAAATAATGTTTCTTGCAGAACGTTTCGCTTCATAAGACCTCAATATATCATCAGGAGCCACAGGCATTAATTTTGTGTTGCTTTTTGGACTCTCAAAGGATTTGCATTTTATGAATCATCAAGGACCATGTTTTCAGCTCAAAATCTTCTTTACTGTTGTACTGAAGAATGTCATCTAAACCTTGGATGGCCTGAGGGTGAATAAATTAACAGCAGACTTTCATTTTTGGGTGCACTTTAGTGGTTTGCTTTAGAACTGGAGATTTCTGTTGACAGATTGCATGTAATATAAGGTAAAATGCTTTGAACTGAGCTTAAGAAATCCTTTCATGTCTTTTCATTAAAAAAACAGGCTTTCTTAGTAATAGATATGCTTTAAATAAGAATGCAAATATTTGGCAAACACTTTTTATTTTTAAGCCACATTACCCTGACATGTTTGATGGAATCTTATGCATATCTTATGCAATGCTTTGTAACATGCTGCCTTATAACCATTTCACAATTTCAGGGCTGATGTTATCTTTTTCTACTGAAAAGCTCTAGCTGGTCAAGAGCCACAGTATATCATTTAATCTTGCGCTGTAAGAGCGTGAGTGTGAGGATGGGCGTCCCGCTGTCTGCTGCTGTGACTCTAGGGCTGATGTTCTTCCTGTCTGTGGGACTGAACGAGCAGGTGGCTAAGGGCTGCGACTGTTTTGCAAGACACCCTCAACAGCTGTTCTGCAACTCTGACTTAGGCATATCAAACACATGCATTGCTAATTAAACATGAGCAGTTTTCCAAAGCTATAGGTGCAGTACAATATAAAAATCTGTAGGTTATATGTTGCTTTGAAATCAAACCATGCCTGCTTCTACATCACTGTCTGTTTAGCCCTGCCCACTGATTTGCACATGTAGTGTAAATAACAAGAGGCAAATTCAGGTCTTTGCATTGCCTTCCTTCTGATTCTAAAGTTGAAAGAGTGGATGAACTTTATTTTTAATGAAGTTCCAGACTGCGTGAGTAAGAACATGGTCCTTTGTTCACTTCATTTTATAGAAGATTTGTTTACAAACAAAGCACAATTCAAGGTGGGATTTTCAGAAAGATTGAAACTAAAAGATGATGCTATGCTACTATATTGGATCCGACAGTAATGTCGCAACACACAAGTGTGATACCAATCATACCAGTGGGCTCAGTCTACATTCCACCACACCTATTCAAACATAGCGTTTCGATGAGAAGAGTTAAAACAGGACAGAAAATAGCCTATTACTTCTAAATTATGTTTTTGATGTAAAAATCTTGAGAACGTTATAAGGAGAATTCAGAGAACAGTATAAAATAATGATTAAAAAAAGGCAGTTCATGACCCTTTTAAGTCATGTAGAGTATTCCAGTCAGATCAATTAAGCCATATGTTCCTTTTTAATACCTCAGAAAACATATTTAAGAACTTTATAACACACTTAATTAGCAAACAGTAAATGTCCTCAGTGATGCTACACTCCAAAGTCAAAGCAAAGATGAATATAATCCAGGTCCTCAAACCTAAAAACACTAAAGAATCTCAACAAAGCATGATGGTTCAATAAGTGAAGAGGTTCTCTTCAGTAAGTGCAAAAAAAAAGTTGTATATACAGTAAATTAAGCTGTAATGTAAAATAAATAGAGATACAAAGAAAGAAAAAGATTATTATTATTATTATTTTCCCCCACGAAAGGACATGTCGAGGATGGAATGATCTTTGTTGATTCATGCAACCTCGTGAAGCGTTGGGACAGAGTCTCCCCAGTTGAAAAGGTGTACCTCAACATGTATCAGAGAGGCTGTGACTATGAGGTAATACTCTAAATCATATTCTTACAATAATAATTCACCATAGTCTGAATTATACAGAATTTAGAGCCGTTGAAACCCAGTGGATTTCATTTTGGATTTTCACTAAATTTTCTGCCATTGTAGATGTTGTCAAACACATACTTTGCATTGTTGCAAATCCTGGCTTCAGATCATGTTCAGACTTGTCAAACATTTTAGATGTTTTTTAGATTTTAGATGTGTTTAGATTTTAGAACATAAAAGATTTCCATGTTTAATGCATAAATGAAAAAAAGAAAGAAAAGGAAATCCCAGATGCCATACAGGAAGGTCTGAACACTTCTTATGATTAAACCCTACTTGCAGCCGTTGTATTAGCCACAAACTCTCATTGTTGTTTTGCTGTAATTTTTAAAGCAGTAAAACAGTTGTTGTCATGTAAGGACAGATCGTCAGCGGGCTTCAACAGAGAGACATGAAAAGTGGGTGAGACACGATATTCAGCTGGCGGATCTAATCGGAATGATACAGGAGTGACTTGTCTGAGTATCTTAAAGGGACCCACGTACCCAGGACTGAGTTTTTTGCAGGGCAGGCGTAGTCGTAGGTCCCGGGTCGAGAGCCACACCCATTGCCCGGGCTCGTAAGGGGGGTTGGGTCGGTGCCTGCGGTTGGCCTGGGTCTCGGTGCGACGTATGGCACTCAGGAGGTGAACGTGGGCCTGATTCCAGGTGTCCTCACTCTGTTGGAACCAGGAGTTGACCGCTGGGAGTTCTGAGGGTTCCCCTGTCCAGGGGAACAGGGGCGGCTGGAAACCTAAAACACACTGAAATGGGGTGAGGTGAGTGGAAGGTTTGCGCAATGAGTTCTGCGCATATTCTGCCCAAAAAAGGTAACGGCTCCAGTCCTCCTGACGGTCATGGCAGTATGAGCGGAGGAAGCGGGTCAACTCCTGGTTCAGTCTCTCAACTTGACCATTGGCCTGGGGGTGGTATCCCGAAGTTAGGCTCACGTTGACCCCTAGGAGGCGGAAGAAACTGGACCAGAGACGAGAGGAGAACTGGGGTCCACGGTCAGACACGATGTCCTCAGGTAGTCCGTAGAACCTGAAGACCCAATTGCAAAGTAGCTCGGCCGTCTCCATGGCAGTAGGGAGCTTGGCGAGGGGAATGAGGCGGCAGCCCTTTGAGAAACGATCAACGATTGTGAGGATGGTGGTGTAACCACTGGAGGGAGGAAGGTCTGTGATAAAGTCCACCGCAATGTGGGACCACGGACGTTGTGGTACTGGCAAGGGCTGGAGTAGGCCGGCAGGCAGGTGGTGGGGAACCTTGGCCATGCTGCATACAGTGCATTTCTTGATGAATTTGATGGTGTCTGCACGCTGGTTGGGCCACCAGTACTGGTTGCTAAGCAGATGCAGAGTAGCCTCGATTCCCGGATGACCTGAGCTGGGAGCGGTGTGCACCTCGGCCAGAACCCGGGGTCGGAGAGAGAGAGGAACGTAGACGAGGTTATCCGGGCAGTCGGCTGGGGTCGGATCCTGGGCCTGGGCTTCGGATATCTCGGTCATAATGTCCCACATGACAGGTGCCACAATCATGGAGGTGGGCAGAATGGTTTCAGAGGAGCTGGCGGGGAGGTCGGGCTCATGCATGCGTGAGAGTGCATCTGCCTTCGTGTTTTGAGAGCCTGGACGGTATGTGACAACGAAATCGAAACGTGTGAAGAACAATGCCCACCGAGCCTGGCGATGGTTGAGCAGTTTGGCCGAGCGGAGGTATTCCAGCTTCTTATGATCAGTAAGGAAGGTGAATGGATGCTTGGCGCCCTCGAGCCAGTGTCGCCACTCCTCGAGGGCTAGCTTGATGGCCAAAAGCTCGCGGTTGCCTACATTGTAATTTCTTTCAGCTGGACTCAGTTTATGGGAGAAGTAAGCGCATGGGAACATCTTAGAGGGCTCGCTCTGTCGCTGCGAGAGCACCACTCCGACGCCAGTACTGGACGCATCTACCTCCACAACGAAAGGTCTGTCGGGGTCGGGGTGATGGAGGATGGGTGCAGTGGTGAACCTCGAGCGGAGATCGTTGAAGGCCTGGAGAGCTGGTTGTGACCAGGTGAGGCGGGAGGTACCTTTTTTTGACCATAGCCGTAAGGGGAGCCGCTACTGAGCTGAAGTGGCGGATAAAGTGGCGGTAAAAGTTAGAGAAGCCGAGGAAGCGCTGGAGTTCCTTGAGCGTTGTGGGTCGTGGCCAGTTTAGCATGGCGTTTACCTTCCTCTCATCCATGGCGACTCCCTCTGAGCTGATGACGTACCCGAGGAAGGAGATTTTGGCCAGGTGGAATTCACATTTCTCTTCCTTGGCATAGAGTTGGTAAGCGATTAGGCGTTGCAGCACGGCTCGGACATGTTTGACGTGTTCAGTATAAGAGTTGGAGTAGATGAGAATATCGTCGATGTAAACGATTACCCAACGGTTCAGCATGTCTCGGAACACTTCATTGATGAAAGCCTGGAAGAAGGATGGACTGTTGGCCAGACCGACGGGTATTCTTAGTGGCCCGAAGTGGTAGAGAAAGCGGTCTTCCACTCATCCCCTGCGCGAATCCTGATGAGGTTGTAGGCTGAGCGTAAGTCCAGCTTGGTAAAGATCTTGGCCGTGCGTAGTTGTTCCATGGCGGAAGGTACTAGCGGGAGTGGGTAGCGATACTTGACTGTGATTTTGTTGAGTCCACGGTAGTCGATGCATGGACGAAGGCCGCCGTCCTTCTTCTTAACAAAGAAGAAACCTACCGACGCCGGAGAGGTGGAAGGCCGGATGAAGCCCTTGGCCAGCTCCTCCTGAATGTAGGTGTTCATGGCCACTGACTCAGCTTGGGACAGTGGGAAAACGCGCCCCCTGGGAGGAGTGGCCCCAGGGATAAGGTCGATTGCGCAGTCTCCCGGGCGATGCGGTGGTAACTGGGTGGCTTTAAGGTGGCTGAAGGCCTCGAGCAAATCCTGATATTCAGTGGGTATGACATTCTTGGTTGTGTTGGGTGAGTGAGGTGATGAGATGACAAAGAACCGGATGGTCTCGTAATGCCAAGGTCCGATTCGGAGGGTGAGGTCGTTGGTGGTGTGGAGAATCTTTCCAGATCCTAGCGGTCGCCCGTCGAGGGCGGCTACTGTGACGTGAAGAGCAAGAGAGAACAGGCGAGCGATTAGCAGTGACGAAGTCTGCGTCGATAAAGTTCCCAGCCGCGCCGGAGTCAATTAAAGCAGTAGTTTCGACCAATACATCCCTTGAGCCCAGAATTACTGATATCTCACATCGATTGGAAGAAAATTCGTCACAACTCACCGAGGTTGGCGGGCGTGGTGGTCGAGTAGGGCAGTTAGCCCTGATGTGGCCTGGTTGTCCACAGCACAAGCACAGGTTACCCCAGAGCCGTCTCTCCCTCTCCTCCACGGATAACTTGGTGGTACCGATCTGCATCGGCTCGGGCGCTGCTTCGGTGGTGGGTGAGGTCTGAGGCACGGAAGCAAGCAGCCGGCTAGACTTGCGGGCTCGCATGACGTTATCTACCCGAATGGAGAGGTCGATATACTGTTCCAATGTGAGGCCCTCATCCCGACAGGCCAGCTCCACCTGTAGATCCGGGTTCAAACCCTTACGATAGTGGAGCTTGAGAGGTCCGTCGTTCCATCCACTCTGGGCCGCTAGCGTGCGAAAACTGAGTGCGTAGTCCGCGGCGGTCCTCCTGCCCTGCCGTAACGCCATAATCTCTCACCGTTCTCCGTGCTGGGCTGGAAAACCTCCTTAAAGCGTTGTAGGAAGGCAGAAAATGATGGAAAGGTGGGACGATCTAAACTCCAGACCGCGGTGGCCCACTCTAAAGCTCTCCCGGAGAGAAGTGAACACACAAACGCTATCTTGCATTCATCCGTGGGGTACAGATGTGGCTGTTGAGTAACGAAAAGCGAGCATTGAAGGAGCATTGAAGGAGAAGCTGGTGAACCGTCAAACTTTTCTGGGAAAGCGAGACGCGGGCTGGCGGCAACCGATTGAGCTCCCGGTGGTGGCGTGGTCGCGGGAGGCGGCGCGGCTGGAGGAGTTAGCTGTAAGCCTTGCAACGCCCTCACTAGTTGTCCCGTGAGGTCGGTAAGACGATCCAGTTGTTGCTGGTGCATCAGTAGCGTTGAGGCTTGAGCTGATAACTCCGTTTTTATCTGGAGTACCGTCGCGGGTTCCGACGAGGAAGTTGCCGGAGTAGTCGCTGGATCCGAAGGTGACAAAGTTTTCTGTAATGCGGTCAGTGACTGATCCGGAGACATGGGATCCATGTGCAACAACTTTATTGAACAAAATCAGAGTACAACAGGCAGAGTTAAATCCACGGCAGACAGGGGTAACACAGGTAATCCACAGAGTAAACGAGAGTCCAGGCGAAAGGTCGGGGCAGGCAGCAATGAATCAAACACGAGTAAACAAACAGTCCGGTCGGCAACAGGTAGGCAAAACACAAGAAAAACGCTCAGGTTCGAATAGTCAGACTAACCAAAACTTCGCAAAGAGACCCGCCAACCAGGCGGTCTATAAATGGCCGACAAGGGGAGGTGACCCAGGGGGACCCGGAACCAGAAGTGGAGGTCCCAGGTACGGGGTTATGGGAGATGTAGTGAATTAAAAGTCTGGTGATGGTTCCCGCTGACGGCGGTCGGAGGGAGCCACAGAGACCGTGTTTGTGACTGTATATTTAATGGGAAATGTAAGCATCTTTACATATATTTGGATGTTTAGTGGCATGCTTTATATCAAATGCATTCATCTGGTATTGTTTTTCACTTTTCTCTTCTGATGAGCATTGAGATAAAAAGGAAACAGTTTAATAAGAAAATGTAATGACAAACAAAAACATTTAAGGTTCCTTTCAACAGAACCACAACCACATCAGACAACAGGAAATTGTTACATTAAGATGTCTACTTCATAAAAAAAAACAAACAAAAAAAAAAACAGAAACAACATATTAGCTTGTCTGTCAAATGCCAAAAGTTGATAATGATTTTGAAATTATATTGAAATGCAGTGTGTATACATGCAGATTGTGTCCACTGAATGGCAATGACAAATGAATGATTTTCTTGGGAAAAAATATGATCAAAAATTAACATTTAAAATTTCAACCAATTTATGCTTGTATTAAATTAATATGTTTTAAAGCCAATGAATACCATTTTTATCTCACTGTAAACCATGGGCATAGTTTGTTTTACACATACTGTAGATTATTGTTGCTCCTCTCTGCACCCGCCTTTCTGAAACACGTTGATTCTTACAAAGCTCATCGTTCTGAAAAGCGCGGTGTGCTCTGATTAGCCAGCTATCCAGTGCGTTGTGATTGGCCAAATAGCTCAAGCGTGTGACGGAAATGTTATGCCCTTACCAAGTTGTGATGCCATGTCCCGGCGTGACGAGACAAAGCCAATAAAACTCATCATAAATGAGGCATTTGTTGCATCCAGTGAGGATATAATTACTGATTATAAAGACTCATACTGTCTTTTTACACGTTGTGTCTCGTTGTGTCACTTTGTGCTGTGTAAACATAACACCATGTTTGTATTTGTGATCATCAACAAACAATAAGCCTTACTCTACACTGCTCAAAACTTGCGGTCTGGGGAAGCTTTAAAGAACCTTTATTTTCACAAAGTTGGACCTATATGGCCCGTGCCATTTCTGGGTTACATTATCAATGCTGATGGTGTTAAAATGGACCAGGGGAAAGTACAAGCAGTCAGCAATTGTCACTCTCTCTCAGCCATCCAGGAACTACAAATATTTTAAGGGTTTGCCAGCCTTTACAGAAGATTAATTCATAAATCAAGCGTAGCGTTAATTCTGGCAGGTCACATCAAGCTTGTATCAGATGACTTTCAGCCGATTCATGACTACCTGTTGGAATACGATATCTGTCGAGCATCCCTATATAAGGTCCATTCAGTATTATTTAGCAGCTTCATTAGAAGTTAGCTAATTAGACAGCAAATTTGTTAAGGCTAACTGTGTCATCTCTGTAAGAAGCGTGCAATCAGGAATATTACAAGAGGGATTCATTCCCCACATGAATTTCTCACCAGATTCAAGTTTGTGAACTTGAAGGCGAATTTGCTCCATTGATCGATATAAGCTAATAGATTTAAAAGAGACCTTCCTTCCCCATATTAAGAAGAGAATCAAGAATCCATATCACAGCTAGCTAAATTTTTACCCTTGATTCCTTTAATAAAGTTAAAGGAATAGTTTTCTTCTTTTATTCTCATTACTCAAAAGCTATCAGGGTATTGGCAAATATTGATCGTTGCTTAGGGCTCGTTGAGTAACATGCTTGTTGCTTTAGGCTTATGGTCATTATTGCAACATTCTAGTACCTAGTTACCACACTGACATGGATGCAAGGTAAAAAAACACTTTCATTGTCTTATAATATGCATTTATTTTTACCTTATTTGCTCAACGACTCTCAAACGATTTGCTCAACAATACATTTCCTCCTTTGCATGATGTTTATCTGCGGTGATTGGTTCGATGATCCAGTCTGTTGTGATTGGTCTACTGCGTGCAGCGCATGTTGGAAACGGAACGCCCATCACCATTACATTAATCACCCAAACAGCCATGGCATATGCGTTAGCCCAACATAGAAATGTATTGATACAGCGCTGCAGTTTGTACACCAATATACTCCAAGTAATAACAACAACAAACATTAACTATTCATTGACACATTTCTAGACAATTGCGAGTGAACAGATATTGCTGTTAGCCGTTAGCCAGAGACCTACAAGCTGCACAGAGCGAACACAACACACACAACCAAATTTTTTTTTTTTTTTCAGAATTAAAATTTCATGATAATCTACTCACCCCCATGTCATCCAAAATATTCATGTCTTTCTTTCTTCAGTCGCAAAGCAGTAGACTTGAATATCTCATTGTCTGGAGGTATACAGCCCTGAAGAAAGATCTTGGATACTACAAAGTCCTCGACCCAAGCTTGCTAACTGAGTTTCATTCCAACCATCCAGATTGATCTGTATCCAGAAGCACCCACATCATAATTTTAATATACATACCCTAAAGTCAGATTTAAAATTTTCATGATATTAGGGGAGAAATGTTCTTGAACAAATCACTTATATAAATGATTCAGTGACTCAATCTTTAAGACTTGCTGCCATCTACTGGCTGTTTTAGTTTTCTATTTAAAAGTAGGCCTATTATTTCAAATTTTTCTTGACATTTAATATTTCTAGATTCAGAATTATATATTTAGAACATTAATTTCATAACATGTATGCAATTATAATTGCAGTGTACAGTAAATGCATTATTACCACCTCTAAATATCACTTCATGCAGCTACTGAGTTACTGTGCAGTACTAAGACGGATTTTGTTTACACTGATTTAATTTGATTGGTAACTACAGCCAGAGAAAAATTGCATCTGTTTTCATTTACATATGTATTTATGAACATTTGGTTTATTTTGTAGATTTGAATTATGAATTAACACAATACTGCATAGTACATGTATTGTGATACTACTTGGTGTTGTGATATTTCAGCTGCTATAGTATTGTAAGACATTTTTATGGTATTGTGACAACCCTAATTACAAGTGCACATTATTTTTCATTATTTTTTACAAGGGTATAAGTGGCTGTAGCAGTGTTTTTTTTTGTTGTTGTTGTTGTTGTTTTTAAGCAGGATTAAGCACATGTGCTGCCATCATAGTTATTGCTCAGTCTTTAACAGGGGAACACAGGGCACAACCTAACACTTTTTGAATCTCTCAGTTTGTGTAAATCCATGTGGGGTTCAGAGTATAATTTTTCATCCACATTATTTTCACATTTGTCTAGTACAAATACAACGTTCCCCATTGGCGCGACTGTAATATAAAAGTGGTTAGTGTCTTCTGATGCCAAGCATTAATAAACTATCTAAACTGAAAATAACAGACTGGAGATTAAAATAATAGCAGATTTGTCTCATTTTGAATGAATACTAAAAACTGAGATGAAAAACTTACTATGGTAAAATAAATATTCAGCGATATCTTCGAAAGGTTTTTGAATTTTGGCACACTTTTTTCTCTGTATAGTGTTGCTGTGGCAACTAGTAAACACTGTAAATTTTGTTACGCTAGTGTGTGTGGAAATATTTAAACCACGCGTGTTACAACTACCCCCGCGTTAGGTTGTGCCCCGCTCATCCCTACATTGTGTGAAACTAGACTCTTCATTAGGGGTGTTAAACAGGGCCACAGCCCTGCAGAGTTTAGCTCCAACCCTTATTAAACACACCTGTTCCAGCTAATCAGGTCATTAAGGCTTATTTGAAAACTGCATGGTTTGTCTGTTGGAGTAGGGTTGGAACAAAACTCTGTAGGGCTGTGGCCCTCCAGGAACTGAGTTTGACAGCCCTGCTCTTCATGAACACACTTGAGTGTTGATGTGCGTGTCTGTACCAGAGGTGGGGTTTGTGAGGTTAGATGGGTGGGAGAAATAAGATGCCCACTATGATTCTGAGATCTTTGAAGAGAGAGAGAGTTGGCCAAGAACGTGAGTTTGTTGTTTAATCTTGCGCTGTAAGAATGTGAGTGTGAGGATGCGTGTCCCGCTGTCTGCTACTGTGACTCTAGGGCTGCTGTTCTTCCTGTCTGTGGGACTGAACGATCAGGTGGCCGAAGGCTGCATATGTGCTCAAAGAAAACCGCAAAGGCTGTGTTGCGATTCTGATTCTGATCTGGCATGTTAAACACATTTATAGCTACTTAAACATGAACAGTTAAAGGGCCATATACAAATCTTTAGGTTGTATGCTGCTTTGAAATCAGATGTTATGAGATGTTTCTTGCATTTCTGTTCATTAACAGTAGTTCAATTACTTTACTAATTATTGAACCACATATAAGATTTATGAAGAGTACTGTGATCGAATCACTACAAAAATAGCCATAAGCTTTATTTGAAGTTAGTAGGTTTTCTAAATCATAGTGAAAGATATATTGAGCAAATTTTAATGGGCTCCAATATTGTTTGGTATCCTTTCCAATTCTTTAAAGTGTCTTCTTTTGTGTTTAATCTTGGCAAACTTAAAATGCAAAATATGAACATATGTTTATGCTTCAGACAAAATGTAAAGTAATCTAGGAACATTTTTAAAAAATAAATAAAATGAACAATTTTTTTTTTGTCACATCTTACTATTTTACCAATTATTGACTTGAGCTAAGATCACTGGAGTGGTGAAAAGCACTGAGAGTGAAAGTACATATGGTATCGAAATTATCAAGGTGAGAAAAAGTACTTGCCACATCATTTTCAAATTCAAAATTTGCCAATAAAATCTTCCTTAACAAGAAATATTTTCTTGTTTGTTTTTTCCCCCCCAGATGTTTAAACAAGTCAACAAAAAGGCAGTTCAGTTCATCCGCTCATATCACAATTCATGTCACATCAATCTGGAAAACGACGAGTATCTACTGGGAGATAAAAATTAATTATTTCATTAATCATCTGAAGACAGATTTGGAGTAGAAACTGAACACCCTGAATCGTGACGCTGGTTGTGAAAATCTATGATGCCTGGAAAACTCTACAATAATTATGCCCAGATTTTTAACCGCGATTTGCAGTCTGGATGAGTTGACGATATAGTTGCTGAAAGTCAGAGCTAGTCTGCAAATTTTGGGCAGTTTGACAGATTTCACAGAAAATCACATAGTTTATTCAGTTATTCAACTTCAATTTTTTAAAATTCAGACTCTGATTCCATCATATTAGAGAATATCACACATTTGATATTTTGATTTGATTTTAAAGCACTTTTTTTTACATATCATGCATCTCCTAGCAACAAGGCACACATTTCTTTGTGAGTTTGTTGTGTTTGGAAATAGTTGAGTCTGTTAGTTTGTAAACCTCAGTTGTGTATTATAACAGTTTTTCTCTGTAACATTTACGAAGTCAGCATAGTAAACATGTTCAGAAGTTGTAGAGTATTCCAGTCAGATCAATTAAGCCGCATGTTCCTTTTTAATACTGCACAAGCACATTTAAAACGTGATAACACTGCATTAGCAAACACTAAATGTCCTCAAAGAAAAGATTAATATTACCCAGGACCTTAAACCTAAAAACACTAAAGAATCTCAACAGGACATGAGGGTTCAATAAGTGATGATATCTCTAGGTACAAAAAAGTTGTATATATTGTAAAATGAGCTTTAGATGTAAAATAATAGAGATACATAAGAAAAAAATTATGTTTGTTTTTTCCATCTAAGGACATGTCAAGGATGGAGTGATTAATGTCAATTTATGTAGCCTTGTGCAGCGTCGGGACAGTCTGTCCTCAGTTACTGTACCAGAATGGCTGTAATAATATAAATAATGTTCTTACAATAATAATTCACCATAGTCTGATTTATACAGAGTTCAGCGATGTTAAAATCCAAATGATCTGTCCTTTTGGATGTTGTCAAACACATACTCTGTCTGCATTGTTGCGAATCCTGGGTTCAGATCATGTGTACTTGTCAAAACTTTTATAAAGATTTCATTGTTAAAAGCAGAAAATAATTTAAAGAGGACATTCCAGATGCTATCCAAGAAGTTCTCAACACTTCTTATGATTAAACTTTCTAGGTAGAGACGGAAGTTTTATTTGCATACTAATTTGAAAACTACTTGCAGCCCTTGTACTAGCCACAAACTGTCATTACTGATTTATTGTAGTTTTTATAGTATTAAAACAGTTATTGTCATTTTAAAAGTATAGGTAAGAGTTCAGTCATCTCTCAAACTGTGATCATCAACGGATCTAGCCCTGTACTGGAGCGTCCTGTTTGATCAAAACGCCCTGAAGACCAAGTACATTAACCATTCGTCAGTGTGGAAGTTTGCCCTTTTGTTTTTCAGAATGCTTAGAACGCTTAGAACATTAGTTAAATTAATTCAAACATTTTCCTAAAGCTTTGCAATGCAGTCAGCATACAAAACACTGTTATCATGGAGATATGCAATTAACCATTAAACTGTTTTGAATGTAAAAGCATCTATGTGTATTTAACGGGAAATGTAAGCTTGTTTATACTGTATACATTTGGATATTCTTCTTTGGAATGCCTTATATCAAATGCATTCATCTGGTATTGTTTTTTACTTTTATCTTCTGATGAACATTGGGTTAAAAAAGGAAGTAAAAAAAAAACTTTCAACAGAACCACAGTCATATCAGACAACAGGAACTTGTGTTATATCAAGATGTCTACTTCACTAGAAACCATAGAAACAACATTTTGCCTTGTCTGTACGATGCAGAAAGCAGATAATGATTTTGAAATTGCGTTATAGAGGTGTGTTTATACAGGCAGAATGTGTCCTCTGAATGATAACAAATAAATATAAACGGCAGTTTTGAATTTAAACTTTTTTTTACCAAAATATTGCTTGTATTTCACTTCATTTTTGTGGCCTGTATACAGGGGCATCATAAGTGGGGGGAAAAGGGTGACTTTGTGCATAGGGCTCCTGGTTGTTCTGCCCTCGACTACCCTAAAATGTTGTTGTTGTTATTATTAATATTATTATCATAATTATTGTTATAATTGTTTTATTGTTGTGAAATTTAGTGTATATCATGTCTGCGCCTGCATGCAATATCCTGATCCTCATTGGCTTCGTCACACCCACAGGTCAACACTCCATAAGCATGTATTTAAATACATGCAATACTTACAGTAGAAATGACATTAATACATATTTTAGTTTTGTGCTGGTCAGTTCATTCAGCAGTTAGCATTAACCTTAATTCAAAGACAAGTAATTACATATATAAACAATTAACATAGATAAACAACATTCTGAAACATTACACAAAGGTTGCACTGAAGGCTATTCATAAGTGTATTACTTCCGTGATTAGTACTTTAAAGTGATGCTTGTGATGTTTGGTATTTTTAGGTCTCTTTGGTTGAAACCTTTGGTATGCTCAAATAAATGTATATATAAAATCCATACACTATATGGTTGGGGGATGCAGCTACAGACATGTTGATCAGAGAAGTTTTAGTGTTGTGATTGTGTGGTAACAAAGAAACTCACAAAATGGTTAGAAAGAACGCTAGGCTGATCCCCACAACTGAAAAAGGTGGTCTCGCAACTCCTTTGTGGTCAGATAGCGAATTCAAATCACTGTTAGGGGTGCAAATGAACCTAATAGTAACTGAAAAAGTTAGACAAGAATTAACTAAGAAATATGAGATCCATCCAGACAAGACTTGGTCTGTAGATGAGTGTAA
>JAHKKF010531477.1:0-15166 GCA_019740295.1 Labeo calbasu | reverse complement strand
ACCTGTATGTATGTATATATATATATATATATATATATATATATATATATATATATATATGAATAACTAAGACTACAATGAATAACTAGGTCCTATGATAATATATGGTGTCTATTATGGGTTCACCCTGGCTGGAGCATGAGGAAATGACAGACATAGAGTCAGAGCATGTCTTGAGGGAATGTGTAAAGATTACATAATGCTGACCTGTTTTCTTAAGTATTTATTTTTATTATTTAATCCCACTACATAGGCATTTTTTTCTTCTGACGCTACATAATCCCTCATTTATCCATCACACTCTCCTTCTGTCTTCCACTCATTGTGTGTATTTAATCCAGTATTTATGTATTTAAATCAGGATGTTTTCTGTTCTTAACATGCTTAAAATATTTATGATATAACAGGTTTTGTGTTCTTCTCAGTATAGAAACCCGTTTCCGCCACTGAATAAAAAAAAGGTAATTGTGACTTTTTTCTCAGAATTTTGAAATATAAACTGTAAATTGCGAGAAAAAAAGTCAAAATTGTGAGATAAAAAGTCACAATTACCTTTTTTTACATTTTTTATTAGGCGGAAACAGGCTTCCATAGCTCAGCCTTGTCACCTGTTGAAACCACCAAATATATTCCTGCAATGCCGGAGGTGGTGTGGGGAGGCCTTCAGAGTCACTTAGGAGAAAAGGTTTTTTTTATCTCTAAAAAAAAAATAAACATTTTTTTCCCATCTTACCATTCTTACTGTATATGAAATGCATCAAATGACAAATTCATTTACTATTGATTAACAGTTTTCACAGTGGTGACAGGTGTGAACCTTTCCCAGCACAAAAGACTGTGATTGCCATCAAAAAGCAATCCCAGATCCCCACCAGTGCTTTTTGCCACCCAGGAAACTCCTTAGTATTAAATTCTTGATTTCCTTGATAACACTGTATAAACATTACACCCATTAATAACACTAACAAACAATGTTAAATCTGTGACTTGCCCCTGTTTTGTCTCCCCCGCCCTTTCTCACCCTAGTCCTCTTTTTCCGTTCTTTACATTAACAAACATGATTATAATTCAGCTATCTTACCTTCACATCCTTCCTTAGGCGTGTTCATTGCGTCAAAAATATCTGCCAAAGTGATATTTACATTTGTTTAATGATGGGTTTAAGGCCAAACAAATCAGCCAAAGATCATTTAAAAAGTTGCAATATAACATTTAAAACTTACTTTTGTTTTATATTTCAGTCCACAGAACTTTCATAGAGAGCTGGTTGAAAGTATTAAGGCTAATATAATGTTTTGACGACGCATCGTCAGTCGGCCATATTGACGGCACTTAAGGTAAACAATGCCACCGAACCTAACAAGACATGTTGCAGATTTTTGCTGCTGAAAATGGCCAATTATTGTCATGTTTTGGGCTGTATTAATTGGTCGGACCAAAAAAAAAAAAACATTTGGGCCTGGTTTCAGACAGGGTTTAGACTAAACTAGGATTAGGCCATAGTTCAATTAGGCAATATATGTAATTTTTATAAACATAAAAGGTGTTCGTCTTGAGAAAACAAGGGCACTCATATAGGATCAGTCAGTGCAAGTTTCTTTATGTCTGAAACAGCTCAGACATAGGTAGGTGAAATATTAGGCTAATATCTTAATTAATACTGCTCGTACGTATCTTTACCACCTACTAACTTTTAGTTTGTCAAAATATTGCGCCCTTTCCATTTCTATAAGTCCTTCACGCTATGATTTAGCAGCTTCCACGCGTTCCCACGCGTTCCCCGTGGTTTAGACAGCATAAATTAGCATAACACCATATTCAGTAGTACATGTTCATATTTACATCCGAATATCGCCATTATGACCGCGCATCCGGGTAATTGACCAAACCGTGGTGTAAGTGCAAACGCTCTATTCAAGTAATAAAAGTTCCACATAACAAAATTGTGACGAGGAGCTTATAAGCTTTATAAATTATGTACTAAAAACATCTCACTGACGACGATCTAACATATATTTTCTGCAGTGTATGGGGCTGAAACAGTACACAAAATGAAGGAAGACCTAAAAGACGCCGGTTTAAAACCATACCACAAGAGGACGTTGTCGATCACTGAGGAGAAAACGAGGCTGTTTACGGTGCCATACGGGTGCATACGAAGCTACAGATTATGAACCCAAACTGAGGATATAATCTAAAAATCACATAAATGGCAAGATGCTTTATTTTTATTTTAGTTTTTGCTTCTGCAAAAACAATATGCATAACAAAAACAAAGGTCGTTTTGATTAAGTCAGGATAATTGTTACATCTCTGTCTACGGAAAAAACAAGACAAAGACAAAGCTTTCGATTTAAAGTCTTGATGTAAACTAAAAACAGTGCAGAAGAATCAAAGGATGCACACAGCTCTTGGTAGTCAATGATGTTTTCTTTTATTTGTTGTTACAGTATTGTAAATTGTACTTCACTCTCGAAAAATTCAGACCATCCCCACCCGAACGGAGGGGGCGTGGCCTGTGGCATGTCAGTCAAGGTGGGAGGGGTTTCAAGGCTCTTACACTCAGTTTAAAAATGAAACCATATCCATCCACTGCTCTCAATGACATCCCCACTGCAATCAGTGCAGAACCAAACCGAAAGACCACCGTAACTAAACCAGAAAACCGTTATGCTTTAAGCCACATGAGTTTAACAAGCCTTCTGTTTCCCTTTAATCTCAATTACTCGTTCATCTGACATCAATGATCCTACCTCTTGAGGCATATACAAGTTCCACCGATATTTCCTGAACAACATGACAAATTTAACAGAATTAAGAAGTAAATTACTTAGTCATTTATTTATGGTCAAAATACATGTAGTGAATGATTCCTCAGACTCTCTGCGGAACGGGCTTGGGATTCGTTACTCCACTGGCGCACTCAGTAAAAAGCTGATGGTTGCAAAATGAACCAAAAACCATTAAACAGTTATAATACTTAATTATAAAAAGAAATGCCGGCATCACTTAACATATCTTAAGTGAATCCAAAAGAATTTGGCAGCAAATGATGAGGTTTAAAGTCTGACTGCACAAACCACGGATACACATGCATACTGTGCACATTCGCATAAACGCATTCACACTCATGGTAATGGACATGTCCTGGGGAAGGGATGACAGTTTCCTGCTTGGAAGGGCTTGATGATGTGGCACGTTGTGATTGGCCATGAGGACTGGAGGAGGTAAAATAAAAAGTAGCCCCTATTTTGTATCTTCCATTCTTTCGGCGCTCCCTAGTCCTCGCCTGCTTTCATCCCTCGCACAGAGCCTTGGCTGCGCATCTGAAAATGAAAATAAACAGCTTTACTAATAATCTGTCATATGCAAGTACACTACCATTCCTAAATTTGTGGTAAGACTTTTTGTTTTAAAGAAAGAAATGAAAAAGTGAAAGTAAGGACATTTATAATGTTACAAAAATTTCTCTCTCTCTCTCTCTCTATATATATATCATGATTTTCCACAAAACTATTAATCAGCACATCTGTTTTCAACATTAATAAGAAGAAAAGCTTCAGTAGCACTTTACAGTAAGGTCTCATTAGTCAATGTTAGTTAATGCATTAACTAAACTAACAATGAGCAATTTGTTGAAATATTTATAAATAAAACTAGCTAATCACAATACAATTGTTCATTGTCAGTTCATGTTAGTTCAGGTCTACTGAAAAATATTAACAACTTTTGATTTGAATAATGTATTAGTAAATGGTAAAATTAAATAGTTTAATTACCATGAACTAGCAATTAAAAACACTTCCAATGTAGTTAAAGTTAAATAATGAACCATTATGCTTGAAACGATTTAATTATTGTTAGTATAAATTGAGGAAAGAAAAAATTATTATTACTGTATTTTTGATCAAATAAATCAAGCCTTGGTGAGCATAAGAGAGTTCAAAAACATCAAAACGACCTAAGTCTAGTTTTTATGTAACACAAAACTGGTAAGACTGTAATTGCAGGCATAAAATCAATCATCTCCATTAATCTTCTCAATAATTTATAATGTCCTGCAGTCATTTTGTTGATGTGGGCAGAACTGCGTTGCATGGTTTCTACAGAAACACATACCTGGTCCAGCTCCCTCTGTGTCTCTTCCTCCATCCTACGAATGTCATCCATAGTGAGGTCCACCCAGCGGTCCAGCCAACAGAAGAGTTGCCGATGGAAATTAGTGAAAAGCCTTTTCTCCTGCTACTCAAACACAGAGAGAGATGGGGTTGATATGAGTACAACAGCATGAACAAAGTTTTATTAACACCTGACAAGAGCTGTCTAATCACAAAAAATACGTGACCCTGGACCCCAAAACCATAACGGTCAATTTTGTGAAATTGAGATTTATACACCATCTAAAACCTAAATAAATAAACTTTCCATTGATGATGTCTGATTGATGTCTGTTAGGATAGGATAATATTTGGCTGAGATACTATATGAAAATCTGGAATCTGGGGGCGCAAAAAAAAAAAAAAAGAAAATTGCCTTTATAGTTATCCAATTGAAGTTGATACATTTACAATATGAAAAGTACAAAATATCTTGATGAAACATGGTCTTTACTTAATATCCTACTGATTTGACTGGTTTTGTGGTCCAGAATCACATACAGGTGCATTTCAAAAAACTAGAATATTATGAAAAAGTTTTTTTTTGTAACTTATTTTGAAAATTAAAACGTTCATATATTCTAGATTCATTACAGGTAAAGTAAAATATTTCAAAAGTTTTTTAAAGTATGTTCATTTATGCACTCAATACTTGGTCAGCAGCACATATTACAGCAAATGACTTGCTCCTAGCACAAATTACAGCATCAGTGAAGTGTGGCATGGAAGTGATCAGTCTGTGGCACTGCTGAGGCAACTACTGAACCTTCAGATCATCTGTATATTATTGGATCAACTGTTTTCTTTCTCTTGAAAATATCACATAGATTCTCAATGGAGTTCAGGTCAGGCATGTTGGCTGGCCAATAAAGCACAGTAATATCATGGTCAGCAAACCACTTGGAAGTGGTTTTGGCACAGTGGGCAGGTGCTAAAGTCCTGCTGGAAAAGGAAATCAACATCTCCATAAAGCTTGTCAGCAGATTCTCACAGTTCTTTTCTCCTAAGCCCAGGTAAGAAGTTTCTGACGTTGTTTCTGTTTCAGAAGTGGCTTGGTAGCCCTGTTCCTGAAGACGTCTGAGCATGGTGACTCTTGATGCGCTAACTCCGGCTTCATTCTGCTCCTTGTGAAGCTCTCCCAAGTGTTTGAATCGGCTTTACTTGCCAGTATTCTCAAGCTTGCGGTCATCCCTGTTGCTTGTGCACCTTTGCCTACCTGATTTCTTCCTTCAAGTCAATTTTGCATTTAATATGCTTTGATACAGCACTCTGTAAACAGCCACCCCATTCAGAAATGACCTTCTGTGACTTACTCTTTTTGTGGAGGGTGTCAATGATTGTCTTCTGAACCATTGCAAAGTTAGCAGTCTTCCCCATTAGCGTGGCTTCAAAGAACAAGTGATACCCGGAATTTATACTATAGGGATGGTCATTCAATGTAACTCAAATGTAAATATTCTAATATTTTAAGATACTGGATTTTTGACTTTCATGAGCTGTATGTTCTAATCATCAAAATTAAAACAAAAAACTTTTGATGTAATGAATCTAGAATATATTAAGGTTTCATTTTTTAAAATAAGTTGCAATAAAAAAAAAAGAACTTTTTCATGATATTCAAATTTGAGATGCACCTCTATATCAAACTACTACTAGCATTGTTTGTTGTTTTTTAACAGCATGCCTTCTGGGGGCGGGGTTATGGTGAGAAAATTTAAGTTTAGGGACCAATTCTCACTATTAACTAGTTGTTTATGAGCATGCATATTACTAGCATATTGGTTGTTTATTAATACTTATACAGCACATATTAATGTCTTATTGAAACTTCTCCCAACATTAGGGCTATTTTCATGTAGCTTGCTCATTCTTCATAATTTACAAATTCCACACTGTTTGCCCTTTGTTATTAATATAGGACTGAATTATTGGCTTTAGTTCTATAGGAGGCCTGCTGATAATGCCACTTTTGTGGCAGCTTCCTCGTTTGCTGTGATTGCACAGTGCCCAGGTACCCATTAAAACTAGATATTAAATTTATTACCCTCTAGTTCCAGCAGTTTGTTAAAAGTGCTGGGTGATCATTTTTAAGGAATGACACTGCTTTAAGACAGGACTTTGAATCCAATTATAAGAAAATTTCTCTGCTGCATAGTCTTTAGGGGCTCTCGCACCGCGTAGCTCTAGGAACTCGGTTCTAGGAACAAGCCAAAATGGTGGTTCCTAGAAAACGAATATCCCCCTCGGGTCATTTTCCTGGTTGCATTCACACTGGCAGCAGGAACTCTGAAGATGCCAACAGCGACGTCTTTCTTCGCGGTATTTACAAATGTCAACAACCGTGATCAGAGCTGTTTTTGTTGCGTGACGTGGGTTTCATGATAACAGAGATGGAATGTAAACGCACAATGTACGTGACTGAAAGAGCATGAAGATCTGACTAAATCTCTTATGACAACTTGCAGTGATACATGTCACTGAGGCTGAGAAAACACAACACTGCAGACAACAGGTAGCTAAATGGACTTATTGCGGTTTCATATGTTCGTGGAGTAAATATGTTTACATGGAGTAGCCGGTGTTTCGTATGCGTTTGGCTAATATGCGTACACTTACGTCACTGGAAGTTTCTATAGAACTGTTTTAGATCCTACTCTGAAGCAGGAGCTAATTTAGTTCCCTCAAATGGAGTTCCTAGAACTAAACATATTCCTAGTTTCTGTGGTGCGAACACGCCAAAAAGTACTTCTGCCAATAGTTCTAGGAACTATGAAAAGTTACCTCCGGTGCAATGCCAAGAATCCACTGCCAAGATTATAGCATTTGTTTCTGCTGTAAAAATGTAGCTGTTTAAGGATGGATATTCTTTTTTGGTGGTTTATGCAGATGATACATGGTAGGGCTGGAAAAATAAATCGATGCATAGGGAATCGACAAGTTATTCTCTCTGGAATTGATTCTAAGCTTAGTTTTGAACAGCACTTTATGCTTTAGAAATAGCTATACTCTGCTTGCATCCAATTCCTTACACACACACACTTGAACCAAAAATAAACATTCATAAAGTTTGCAAAAGTTGAAGCGAATTACAAGGGTGTTAACTGGGCTGTTTTTACATTAATCTCACGTCATCTGAACACTCTTCTTTGTGAGCATTTGAGTATGCAGTTAAAAACTAGATTAGAGTGCTATTGGCTGTTAAAAGCTTGTCCACAGAGAATCGCAATGCATTCAGAAAATCTCAGAATATATTCATGAATCACGATGTATGGATTTATTGTCACAACCCTAATACGTGGTCCTCGTATATAACGGGATGTGTGATGGAAACGTTTCTCTGATGTAGACGAAAGCTAACCAGTAGAGTATAAAAGTGCAAGTTGAGCCTTTTTGTGCTGGTGAAATATTGAACTCTTCAGTGCTGATGGATCACCTTATGAATGAAGCTCTCCACACGTCCCTGCAGACCCCACCAGCGAAAATGAACCGTCACCAGCTTGTATGCTGTCATATAGGGACAGTTACCATTATGAAGCTCTTTCTGCAAGAGACAGAGATGAGTGGGTGCATGAGGAACAGATATTGTAGATTATTACTCACTTGGATACTTCAATATAATCAATGTGAACTGACACTGTGCACACATGACCAAGAATGAGAATATCAATGATAACAACATTAGCTCTGTTCTCGGAGAGCAAGAAATTAACCCAAGATGGCGGACAACGCAAGAGGAATATTGATTTCAAATAAACTTCTTTCAGTAATTAACAGTATCAATTAAAAAGTGACTTAATATCATTAAAATGGAAAACTGTTACATTCAATCAGTTTTGTACGCTTCACATGCAAATGAGTCAACTTTGAGGTGATTGACTGATTGTTTATAATTCAGCATCATGCCAGCCACCACAGATATATTTATGGCTAGCATCAAGTTAAAAATATGGGCAAATTCCAGTTATTTCAACAGAAATCCACACAATGGGGAATTTTGCAGAAGGACGAACATGGATTTGGTTTGAAAGTGAATTTTGTGTGTGCTTTCACTACACTACTGACAAGAAGCAATGGAGCTGTTTCCTTGCAAAACTCAGCAAAATGTGACCACACCTGTAAAAGTTTCCTATATAGCAGTATTCCAAGGCAGCTCACCACAGGTTAACAAAAGAGCTGATGTGATTCAAAATGCATATATGTGAATAAGGCATGTTTGCGTACCTTCCATTCAGGTCCCAGAGGCCCTCTCCCAGTTTTCTCCGAGTGGTAGACGGCAGGGTCCTCTTCTGGCTTATAGTCCTGAGAAACAAATTAAACAGGGATGGAGGGATGAGCGAATGGGAGTGGATATGGAAAGAAGAGGAGAACCATAAAAGCAAAATTGCAGGTCGACAGAGGATTCTGTGCTTATGTATGGATTTGATTTAAATCTGTAGGATTTTAATGCGTCTAATAATAGAGCACTAACACAAATTCTGGATCCACAATTTCACAGAAAGACAGAAATGTACTCTTGGTATCAACTCACCACATCATCCACCTGAGAGCGATCAGCTATATCGATCGGCACTATCTCAATGTCCTCCCACTCCTCAGGAGGAAGACCATGAGGCTGCATGAGAGGAAAAACAAAACATTGAAATGAAGACTTTACTGAAGACTGATAAGGATTTACTTACTGATGCCCTATTCATACAACAGGATTAAATAGCGTTTGTATGAACAAACAACTACAGTCAAACCTCTTTTCTATTCTTCCAGCAACCATGAATAAAGCCTGTAACCATAGTGACAATGGCTAAATTTGGTAATTAAAGATAGTGAAGTCCATAAAACAGAAAAGTCTTATGAAAATTAACACGCTATTTAATAAACAAATGCAACTGAGGCACAAGTTCATTCATCAACCATCTTAATTAACCAACAGCAGCTTCTAATGCTTTTTTATTAATTTCAATAATGACCGCATTTGCACTGCACGCAGACTAAAAAAAAAAAAAATTAAATAAGCTCTGATTGAGAGACTCTGAGTTATTTGGCATGACGTAAAGGTGCTGATGAACTGTGTATTAACACTCACATTCTCAGTTGTTCCCATGTCTGGTTTATGCCAGGTTTCAATCTTAATGAAAAAATCATCCTTCATGTATTCATTCTGAAAAGCAAAAAGCACAAGGAGGCTTCACAAACTAAATCCATTTTTAATACAGTGTTTAGATCAAAACAGTGAGACATGCTGACTAAACTTTGATTCAGCAAAAACAACCTGTGAGCAGTCAATGATCTCAGAGGGTGATGATTTCAAAAATACACTTACTGTAACGACTGCGGTGTTCCATAATCGATTCAGTTGTGGGAATGAAAAGAACAATGACATTGACAATGAGAAGCAGTACTTTATCAATGCATTAAATGCAAGAGCAAAAGAAGTGGGTAGAATCATACACTGTCATTTATTGTCACGCATGCACAAAATAATTAGTGTTTACTAACTAGTGCGACAGTATGGGTAGGCGTTCCATGCTTTCTCATGAAAAACCAGGGCTCCTTCGGGGGCAAACATCTGAATAAAACCAGGAACCTTGCTGTAAAAGACAAAATCAATATTCATAATATGACTGGTGAATAGCTGTAATACAGAGAAGTTGTCATAAGAAGAGTAAGAAAACCAATTACACAAATGCTTGTCTTCTCTATTAGTGGTTTTGTATATTAGTTTAAACAATGCCATAAATTAGAAAAATTTTATGAATATTATTATTTAAACAAAATATCTGTTTGATTAAACAAACAAACACAATAAAATCTTTATGCAAGGATCAACTGTATAATTAAGATAAATTGTAACCAAAAAATGGTTCTTACGATGAGAGTATTTTATAGACATTATAACATAAAACAAAAATATATATTTTTTTTATGTTACAATTTTTATATGTGACCCTGGACCACAAAACCAGTCTTAAGTAGCACGGGTATATTTGTTAAGATATTAAGTAAAGATCATGTTCTAGGAAAATATTTAGTAAACTTACTACCGTAAATATATCAAAACTTAATTTCTGATTATTAATATGCATTGCTAAGGACTTCATTTGGACAACTTTAAAGGCGAATTTCAATATTTTGATTTTTTTGCACCCTCACATTCCATATTTTCAAATAGTTGCATCTCGGCCAAATATTACATACATTACATTAATAGAAAGCTTATTTATTCAGCTTTCAGATGATGTATAAATCTCAGTTTTAAAAAAAAATCAACCCTTATGACTGGTTTTGTGGTCCTGGGTCACATATGCGTTATTACAGTTTATGCAATGTAACAGCATGTCCCATGATTCAGTCAAACAAACAATTTTTTTAACTAGGCAATGTTCAAATGTTTTTGCCAAGACAAACGAAAAAGTGTGGAATTTGCCCCAGTCTTTCCTATTCACTATTGTTCTTTTAATATTTTTTTTTAATATTTTTAAAATAAGTCTCTTATGCTCACCAAGGCTGCATTTATTTGATTAAAAACACAATAAAAACTTGAATATGTTGATTTAATATTTATATTCTATCAGAATATATTTTAAAACATGATTTATTCCTGTGGCGGCAAAGCTGAATTGTCACATGTCACATCATTCTAACATTCTGATTTGGAGCAAAATGAATATTTCTTATTACTATCAGTGTTGAAACAATTGTTCTGTGGAACTATGATACATACTTTCAGAATTCATTGATGAACAAAAAGTAAAAGAAAAAAAAAAAAAAACAGAATTTACTTGAAATTGATTATTTTGTAACAGTGTAGAAGTCTTTATTGTCACTTTTGTACAATTCAATTTAACAACAGTGAATAATTCACTACATATAACTAGAACAATAAGTGTAGCTGCTAAACCACTGCCAGATTTTCCTACAAAAATTCTGTGATCACAGTCTTGTCTTACTGATTAGGTGAAACCAGCATGGCTGTCAACATGATCAAAGTCTGTACACATGCTCTCACCTGTGTATGTGGTAGATCTTGTGGGTGTACTGGCCCTTCTCTCCGTCCTTCTCGTAAGGTTCATTTCGAAGGACCTCGATCCCTTCTCCTCCCCCTGTGTTGTTCTTACTGGCCTCTGCAACCGAGTACAGTTGGCCAACCTGGTACTGAGAGGGACGCAAGGGGGTGTTACATAAATAACTGTCAACTGTCCACCAGTTCACACACAATAGAGAAAAACAATGTAATGCACAAGAGGTGCTGCTCTGACTCCATTAAAGAGAAGGGAGCTGTATAAATATTTGCTTAAGCAGAAACACAGATCCCCATTGATCACAGAAGACACAGCAGCAGCCGGTTACTGTAAAAGCAGTGGCTCTTACCTCTTCTACTGAACATGGCAACAGCACCTGGCTGAAATGAGAAGTGAGCAGAGGTTAAAAACAGCTCTGAATCATTTATTCTCTCATATCATGGACACCGCATCACGCCGCGCCTGTATAACGGGCGTGTCGTTAGCTGGCCCCGCTTTATTGTGCAATAAACCGGCATTTTAACACACAACGGAGTCTGAACTCAATATATTACTCTTATTAAATACTCATCCTATCATGCGTTGATGAATAGCGGCGTTGGTGGGGACGCGGTCTATAAAACACACTATAATGCTGTATCAGGCAGGCTAAGCGGCTAGCGCTCGTCCAGCACATCCAAATCACGGGCTTAAATGATCTATTTACTATGCCATATGGGAAATTGTTTAAAATACGCCAGTCACAGACTGTACAACATAGCGTAATTGAATCTATTTAATGTAAACAGTAAAAAACACTCACTATTGCTTGACGAGTACCATCCCGAATCTGGACAGAACGGTACATTCAACAACAGATTGCGGTCGCCGGAAATGAGCCACTCGCGTCATCAGTGGAGAGGGGCGTGAAGAGGACACGCAGGGGTTTGAGAAAAGAGACCATGATGGGAAGGGAATTTCGTGGGATAGTCATCGGATTATCAGTTTATTGTGTCGTAAATTAAACAGTTGAAAGTATTCTCGCCCTGCTCAATCTTCATTTTCTACCATGATGAAAAAATAACAGTTTACAGTTTTTATGGTCTTGGCGGGTTTAGGATGTTCTGCAAGATAGATAAACAAATGTTTGTGTGTAATTAGATAGATAGATAGATAGATAGATAGATAGATAGATAGATAGATAGATAGATAGATAGATAGATGGGGTAACGCATTAGAAGTAACGCGAGTTACGTAATCAGATTACGTTTTCAAGTAACTAGTAAAGTAACGCATTAATTTTTAATCTACAAGAAAGTGAGATACTTTTTCAAGTACATAACACCAGTACTTTTTTGCCATTTATTGATCAGTGTCTTCGCTGCTGACCTTCGATGATCCAGTTCAACCATACGAATAAGCAAAATGACTTTAGATAAAACATTTGTTTCAGTTGTTTTTATTGCTGAAAAACGTTGAATTTTCTTCTCCTGCCTCCTATTGTTCATGCAGTCCAGAATGGCAGCACAGCTGAAAGGTGTGTTTGAGCTGCTGTACACACTTCTCTACTGTACAGATATGAATTTACCTTTCCTTCAGTCTGGGGCTTATTCATTTCACTTTTGGTGTCAAAGGGTTTTTACATTTGCCAAAAATAGAACTTTTTTATATTAAAACCAAACAAGCAAGCCCAGCATAGATGAGAAAAAGTTAATGCAAAATATAACAGTCCATAGAAAGTAACCAAGTACCGCAAATTTGTAATTTTTTTTAGGGAGTAACACAATATTGTCATGCATCACTTTTAAAAGTAACTTTCCCTATGTAAATAGATAGATAGATAGATAGATAGATAGATAGATAGATAGATAGATAGATAGATCATACCTTTCATATAGATATTGTACCTTTATGCTATAGATATACATGTATGTCTTTTTCACCATTTAATTGTATTTTTTTTTTCATGAAAAGTTTGTTTGTAATCCTACTTCTGTAACTTATCTAACTATTGTACATAGTCTCCCATTCAACTTTTTTAAAGGGATAGTTTGACCAAAAAAGTCAGTTCAGAAGGTTCAGTTATGCAACCCTAATTTCATTCCAGATCTAGATTTTGTGACTTCCGAAAACAATAAATATCTGGTTATGTTCCCCCAAAAAATAAACTAAACAATTAGGATGAGTAAATCATCAGACTTATATTTTGGGGTAAACTGTCCCTTTAAGATAAACAAACATAAACTGAGTCTATTTAACTTTCTACTTACTATACTGTATTTAGTTCATTTTATTAGTTTCTATTTGTTTTATTTTTATTATAGTCTCTTAAACCCAGCATTTTACCATAAAGTAATAATCGAGTAAGTAAGCCTATAATAATAATTGATATAATTGAAAATAGAGTTAGCTAGGCCTACTGGTATGTTTAAGGTGAATCAGTTTTTATGCAAATACACATAAGTACAAAACATCTTAAAAAAACAAAGGCTCTTGTAACATTTGTTTACATTTTTAATAGTTTATTGAGAATGTTCAGAGGCTTAAACAAACAAAAAAAACAAACACTTTCATATGGAATATGGCACAACATTAATGCCTACAACTGGTATATAAACACAGAAAATTCCACGTTTACAGTCAGCATGCTGAACGCTTTCAATTTAATTCTTAACATGCAGATAATACGTGACATACCATTAGCAGTCTTATATACGTATATATTAGCATTTCTTATTACATGTAACAGAACATATATCTAACAAAAATTAATTTTATATGCAATCTTTCAAATGTAAATGTAAATGTTCAACTGCAATCTCAGAAAAAAAATCAAGTAATCTAATGCAGCATACAGTGCAACAGAAAATCAGCAGTAGTGGTCCACAACAACGTCCAAAAAAGTGGTCCAAAAATTCTTAAACAATAAATTATGTAACTGGAATTACAACAAAACCTAACCAAAACATTGCATACTTAATCCACCTCTTCAATAGTGGGCCCCTGAGCACTGGCCCCTGAGCTTTCACGTGTCTGAGGTCCACAGCCTCCAGCTGGCATCCCTCCCTGGTATAGCTTGGTGATGACTGGGTTGCAGATCTTCTCCAGCTCCTTCAGCTTATGATCATACTCTTCTTTTTCAGCCAGCTGGTTGTTCTCTAGCCAGCTAATGGCCTCGTTACATTTCTCAATAACTTTCTTCTTGTCATCCTCGCTGATCTTGCCTTTCAGGTTCTCATCTTCCACACTGTTCTTCATATTGAAGGCGTAAGACTCCAGGGAGTTTTTGGCAGCAATCTTCTCTCTTTGCAAATCATCTTCTGCTTTGTACTTATCTGCTTCTTGCACCATCCTCTCAATCTCCTCTTTACTCAGTCTGCCCTTGTCATTAGTGATGGTGATCTTGTTCTCTTTTCCAGTGCTTTTGTCCACCGCTGACACGTTTAGAATTCCGTTGGCATCGATGTCAAAGGTCACTTCAATCTGCGGGACTCCACGTGGTGCAGGTGGAATTCCTGTCAGGTCAAATTTACCCAGCAGGTTGTTGTCTTTTGTCATGGCCCTCTCTCCCTCAAAGACCTGGATCAGGACACCGGGCTGGTTGTCTGCGTAGGTGGTGAAGGTCTGGGTCTGTTTGGTGGGGATGGTGGTGTTGCGTTTGATGAGGGCCGTCATGACTCCACCTGCCGTCTCGATGCCCAAGGATAGTGGCGCAACATCCAGGAGCAACAAGTCTTGGACATTTCCAGATGTGTCACCCATTAGGATCGCAGCTTGGACCGCAGCACCATAAGCCACTGCCTCATCTGGATTGATGCTCTTGTTAAGTTCCTTGCCGTTGAAGAAATCCTGCAGAAGCTTTTGGATTCTTGGAATTCTTGTTGATCCACCAACCAACACAATGTCATTGATCTGGGACTTGTCCATCTTGGCGTCTCTCAGGGCTTTTTCCACAGGCTCAAGTGTTCCTCTGAAGAGATCTGAGCACATCTCTTCAAAACGAGCTCTGGTGAT
>JAHKKF010531472.1:0-12980 GCA_019740295.1 Labeo calbasu | reverse complement strand
TAATATAAAATAATGCATAAAATAAATATTAATGAAAATCTAAAAACATAATATATAATGTAAAATATCTTAATAGCATATATCAATTAATATAATATGAAGATAGCATTTTGTTAAAAAGCACTCAGGACACTTAGGCAAACACAGAGTAATGGCCTGGCAGCTTTTCTGCATGAGGCCCAAAGAAGATGTAAAAATCTAATCCATCAAATAATATTAAAATGTTATCTGAAGCAAAATCCATTTATCCGTTCAGAAAGTGTTATCCATCAGCGATACATATGAGGAAATGATATTTAGAACTGTACTTTTTCCTCTCAGATTATTGACAGGTAGAAGGTCTCCTGAGACGGCGACCACTTTGTCACCTGCTTCAAATGTTAACGTGAATGAAGCCGTGGAGGAAGCTCATTAATTATGTAACTGTACTTTGTGTCATCGATTTAAGCTGCATAACACCCTTTCCAGCCTTTCCTTTGTTTTTTGCTCTATTCATGAGGAGCAGTTTCACAGCAAGCATTCACTATTCAGGAGGTTTTGGATCAAACGGCTGCAGTTGGCTGGAGATTGGTTAGTGCGGTTCCTTTGTGCATTTTCAAATACTGATAATTTTTAAGTGTGTTTTTTTTCTGAGCACACTATTTAGAATGCTTTGGCAGCTTGCAGAAAAGTGTGAACGACTGTGATAAGTTTGCTCAGAGGGACAGTGTATCTGTGAAAAAATATGACTGCAAACACCTCCAGTTAGATGTTATTTATTCAAAATGCTGATTCGTTCCTGATGGTAATATTTCATATCCTAAACCTCACTAAAACCAATGCATCTCATTACCGTGAGAGGAAAACCATGATTTGAGCTGACTTTGTGCTATCCGCTTTAGGCAGATACTTTGAGAGCACGTCCTGATAGTTACTCCTAGACTGATCATGATTGAGTGGGCTTTCTGTTTGCTTGAAAGATCCTTAATAAAGCATTCTGTGTCTAATATCTTTGTAAGTAAGCCTTAGAGTCTTCTCACTGTCATAAATCCAGCTAGATGCCAATTAAATGTGAGTCATATTTCTTAGACAGTGTTGCCTGACAGCTGTAAATGATTCATCCCCAAACATGCTGATGGCAGCACTTAATATTCATCAAAGCGTTTGCTTTTTTGCTTTCTCATTCAATGCAGATACATCTATACCAATATTGTTTTTATTTTATTTATTTATTTATTTTTAATATCTTGATATAGAATATTTATCTAATATGCAGAAATGATCAGTATATTATTGCATTTTTTATTTTTATACTATAAATTAATATATAATGCTATTATTATGTTATTTTGATTATATATATCTTAAAATCATTAATATTTTATCTTTAATATTTTAGTATTTTTCCTTTTTATTATTATTAATTATTATTATTAGTATTTGCATTGTTATTTATTTATGATATTTGCATTTCTGATGTTGTTCTAGGCTATGTCTAATTTTACTTGAGAAGGAAATTTATTTAGTTTTCCTCAGTGGCAACTACATATTATATAATAAACTATATTAGGCTCAGAAAATAAAGAGGTTTGTGGCCAAAATGCCACCAAAACGAACAAAAATGTCCCATGAATTCAAGACAAAGGGGCAAAAAGTGCCCCTGCTCAATTAAACAACGTATTACGGCTGTCGCTATTAAAATGAATTGTGAAAGTGAATGAAAAGTATGAATTCGTGGAATTATTCTCTCACATCGAATCAAATTGCATTTACGCGCCGTTTTGTGCAGCGTTGAACCTTTTAACCAATCAAAGGCGTTTCTGTTGAATTTAGGAATGCGTAGGCCAATCAGAGGCGCTTGATTAGTAAGCGTTTAAAAAACGCCCCAATCAGAGGCGCTTAGTCAGCGCTGAAAACGGTTGTTTATGAACGCGCACGCTCGCGAATTCCCACATAAACAACAAAAAAGCAGGTACGATGTAAGTAAAATATTAATTTCGTGGCTTCAGTGATTATTATGGGAGTTTTGCATAACTTGTGCTAGACTTGGACCTGGCTAACGTCATGGACCGACATGTTTGTCTATAAAGCCAGAATATGACGTGCCTAAAACGAAACAAAACATATTAATAATCATTATTACAATAAAGAACAATAATCAATAATCAATAATGATTTTTGTCATAATATTGCAGCCATATGAGCTCTTGTTTCTACATGTTTAATTTAGATATATTTAGAGAATTTTAAACAGTCTATTGTTATTGACAACAGTTTAAAATAGTATTTGACATTAAAGACAAGGTGAATATATAAAATTGCTGTCACAAATGTAAAAAATGCCTGTGGAAATCAATTCCAGGAAGGGCAAATATTGCCCCTTAATGGGAAAGTTAATTTCTGACCCTGATAAATAAAACAATAAATAAACAAATAACACTCCTAAGAGTCCATCAACCAATGTGAGTATATTAGAAAGCATCTCAAGCCCATTTATATTTGTATTCAGCGGTTGGTGGTTAAATTGCAGTGATTAGTCAGACAATTTGCGTGCAGTGACATCTCTCAAAATGAATTGTGGGAATTAGCTTCCTCTCATTACCAGAGTAAAGGCAAAATGTAGAGCACTGTCACATAGTACAATGCTTGCTTGTATTCTGGGATGACTTCTCTAAATCATTTAATTGTCTAATGAGGATTGTGTCACACTTCACATTATAGTGTTGGAATGTAATTAAATAAGCAAGTACTGGGTAAAATGAAGTACATTTGCTTAAAGGTGAAGTGTGTCTTTTTTGTTCAGTGTTAAAATACTCGTTCTCATTTTTCAGCTTATATGCAGAGACTTTAAGTGTGGGTAATGTGGTAACACTTTACAATAAGGTGTCATTTGTTAACATTAGTTAATGTATTAACTAACTAGAACGAACAATGAACAATACATTGCACTATTTACTAATCTTTGTGAATGTTAGTTAATAAAAATACAGTCGTTCATTGTTTGTTCAACTAACAAATAAAACTTAAATGCTGAAATTAACATTAACTAAGATTAATAAATGCTCTAGAAGTATTGTTAATTCTTAGTTCATTTTAAGTAATGCAATTAACTAATGTTAACTAATGAAATTTATTGTAAAGTGTTACCGATAATGTTTAGATATTATAATTATTTTAGCAAATTTGCAGTCGCCCCGACTCTGATCTACTAGGCGACGCCCACTTTTTACCATTCAGTCGTTTGTTTATGTATAAAATCAAGCCCCGCCCTATATTTTGTCTTATCGGATATAATGTTTCACTCCTAAATAATGTATGTATGTACATTATAAAAATATGGGGTAAATAGGACATAAAAAAAACAAAATTAATATATTTTTTTATAGCATGGATGCATAACATTTATAATGTTACAAAAAAAAAAAGTTTAAAATAAATTCTTTGAACTTTGAACTCTCTATTCATCAAAAATGTGTCACAGTTGCCACAAACAGATTTAGCAGCAAAAATGTTTTCAGCATTAATAATAATAAGAACTAGTATTAATAGCTGAGCACCAATAATAATTAGTAAACAAATCAGCAGAATTGATTGAAAGGATCATGTGACACTGAAGACTGGAGTAATGGCTTTGAAAAGTCAGCTTTGCCATCACAGGAATAATTTACATTTTAAAATATATTAAAATAGAAAACAGATATTTAAAATTATAATAACATTTTACAGTATTACAGTTTTTACTGTCTTTGTAATCAAATAAATGCAGCATTGGTGACCACTTTTAAAAATCTTAATATATCTAATATATATATATATATACCACTGATGTATTTCATCATGCTTTCATTTATATTATGTGTAAATCTGACACAAATACAAACTGTTTCAGAGAGTTCAAGTCACATTAGCTGATAAATGTGTAATTCTTGTTTACTCATAGTCATATTTGACTTGTATGATTCACTCAGTGGCATGGCTGAACACCAACTCTGAGATGTTTTCCTGTCTGTAGCTAGAATGAGGGAGACAGGTTTGCGGGGGCTGTCGTGCTCCATCCACGGGGTCCTTTGTGAAGCTGAGGACCTGTGGGTTGTTTGAAAAGTGAAGGAGGGCGGTAAGACTTTTTGATGGCAGCTACGAGAGCACACAGAGGCGGCACTGCCGACACTGTCATGACTCTGGACCAGAGCTGCACTGTGGATGGATAATGAAAGGTCTGTAGGTGCCTTTTCTCCACCTCCTCGTGTTATGACATCCTTCCCATTCGGCCAGTGACAGCTTCTGCGGGAGCAATATAAAAGAGTGCCATAGCAACACAGTGTAACTCGATACCAACAACAAGGATTAAAAATATTAAAAAACGATTGAATTCAATATTCAAAGAATGTAATTTAGAGGAGAAATCGTGTTACGCTACATTCGCTGGTGTCACGAAGTTGCACACAGGGGGTTAGCGTATGTAGGCTGTCGTGGAATAGTGTTTTCAGTTTGGATAATGTCACGGAAGCTGAGCATATGGAGTTCACCATATGTTTGGCACCAATGTGTTGAACTCACATCAAGAGCAGGTCATTATGACTATACAGCTGGTCTGTTTTGTTGGTTAGTACACTGTTAGAGGCAGAATGTTTCAGTTTGATATTGTTTTTAATGCTGTTAAAGGTGCAGCATTTTTTTTTTTTTTTGAAAAAAAAAAAAAAAAAAAAAAACGTTCTCCTCTCCAATGCTGAGGCAACTATGGTTAAATCCCCAGAGCACTGTTTGTCTGGTTACTGCAGTTTTGAATTTTGAGGTTATGCATGTACACATGTATGTGTGTTCATTCATTTATTCTCAGTATTTCATTGTTCTATGAATGTAGTTTCATTTTCAGTGTATGACTGTTATTTTTAGTTTACTTTTATGCTTCTAGTTGGGATTATCTGTCTAGGGCTATTGAAGTTTTTAATTTTAAATTAATTTAAAAGTTTATTCATCTTGTCACCTTTGTTTAGTTTGCATTGTATGAGTTATTTCTTCTTCTTCTTAACCTTTAGTTGGGACTAACTATCAGCAGGATCATTATGTTTTGCCTTTTTCGGAGCCTTTATTCTGAGTATTTATTTGTTTGTTTGTTTATATTATCCTTTTACTTTTTAGCTTTCACTTTATGACTGTTACTTTTATTATTATTATTTACATTTAATCAGGACTGTCTATCAGCAAGATTATGCAAGTTTTGAATTTTAAAGATGTGTATTTATGTATTTACAGTGCTTTGTGAAACGATTTAAAAATGTAACTGCTTTAAATGACTTTTCCCCCACATAAATCTACACTCCATACACACACACACAAAAAAGTTTTTTAACATCTTTGCAAATGTATTAAAAAAAAAAAAAAACTTAAATGATTCCATTGCATAAATATTCATACCCTTATCTGGGACAGTTGAATTTAGCTCAGGCTTTTTTTTTTTTTTTTAGATTCATGAAAATGTATTTTAGTTTACGTTTTTACAATTAGGCTATTCCTTAGCATTCCTGTAAAATCTAAATAAAGCAAAGTGTAGGCCCTACCGCGGGTGGTACAGTGGAACACTAACGGGTAAACAAAAACATATTAGATTCGTTTTTGTGAACTCAAGCTAATAACACTATCGGCCAGTCAATGTACAAAGCATTTTCATGCATGTATGAGAAACGTGCATGAGAAACATTATGCATGCATGAGAAATGTGAGAAACAAACAAATGTAAATGTAAAAAATGTAAAATGTAAATGCATTTGAAAACTGTATCCGAACAGGAAAATCCAACAAAAGTCTGCTCGCAGAATCTTGTCTTTGTACTTGCATTTTTACGGTAACACTATCCACCTTAAACGCAGAAGTAAGTCTATAAGTGAGACTTCCGGTTCATTAGCCGCCGTAGGGGAATAACACGATAAAATTTACAAATGACCACGCCCACTATTACAGAAATATAAGGTGGATAGTATCCAGGCCTGTAGCCAGCGTAGCGGAAGGGGGGGGGTTCTTTTTTCCAAAAAGTGGACCTTTTTCAGTTCCCTCCCATTTTGTATTTAACTATGAGGTTCAAATACTTCATTTTGGTGACTACTGATGCAACAATTTGTGCTGTATTATCATGTCTGCTGGTATCTTAATAAGCATGATTTTTTGATTTACCAAAAATATTTATTACAATGTTGTCAAACTGCTTACCAAGATATCGCCTTGTTCAGTAAATATACACAAATACCTAAACCAATAAGTCAGTTAATTAAATGAATGATATTTTTAATGCAATAAATTTACAGATTCTTTATGCTGACGCATATACAAATGGTGGGTGGATCTGTGTCCCTGTAGGGGGGTCTGGGTGCATGCCCCCCCAGGAGAATATTTTAGACATTTTAAAGTAAGAAATCCAAAAGTAAGAAATCCAGCCCATGTTCATTGTGCAAACTGAACAAACAAAAAAGTTGATGACAGTCTGAAAAAAAGGTTTTAGAACCGCCCCTGGTCATAATATACTGTGTACTTCCTTGACCCATGCTACACCCTTCCACTGAGTTTTCTGAGCCCCCATTCTTTTCATCTTTCAACCTCTAAGCCCTATGCAGTCTATCCTCCTTTTCAAAATACAAATACCAAGGAAGAAATTTTATGGAGGGTTTTTTAAATTTAAGGCTTTTTGTTACTTTTTTAAGGACCTGCAAAAATAGAATTAATATGGAATATGCAAGATGTCTAGTAATATATTAAACTGATATCCTGATTTACAGCTCAGATAATATTCATTATCAAAAACAGTAACATCTGTAAAAATTGTAACAACCTTATTTTTATATGATGAAATTCACCTCAGTACCATGGTATAAAAATGAACTACATGACTTCTAGGTATTTGTATGAAGAACAGTGGTCTTAGTATAAATGCACAAACGCTATTAACCACAAAATACTGTAATTATATTCCATTACTCCTTTAATAGATTTAATACATGTCTACATAATAATAAAACTCAGTTCGATATGTCCCACAATTCTGCCGCAGTCAGTGTTACAGTCAGTGTTGGGGAAAGTTACTTTTAAAAGTAATGCATTACAATATTGAGTAACTTCCTAAAAAAGTAACTAATTACGTTACTTAGTTACTTTTTGTGGAAAGTAATGCGTTACTTTACTTTTGCGTTACTTTTTAAATCTGGCCAGGGCTTGCTTGTTTGTTTTTAGTATAAAAAAGTTCTATTTTTGGCAAATGTAAAAGCCTTTTCAAACCAAAAGCCTCAGGCTTTGAGAAAAGTAAACTGACATCTGTACAGTAGACCGCAGAAGAAGAAAATATCAACTCTTCAGCAATAAAAAAAGAGGAAAACAAATGTTAGATTATCTTGAGTAATTTTTGCTTATTAGTATTGTTGAATTGGATCACGAAGGTCAGCAGCAAAGACATTGGTTAATAAAATGCGATTAAATGCATAAAGGATATTTGTATTATTTAGCATATTTAATTATTGCAGATTTGCGTCATATTCTGAGTTGAATTTCACTGTTTTTATGCTTTTTGATGAATATTGAATCTGTTTTTTGTGAGTGAGATGAATTAATGCATGTTCACATTTATTCTAGAACTAACATCTTACTCCCGATTTCTCTCAACATGGGGAAAGAAGACCTTTTAATCAATAAATGGGGGGAAAATAACTGGCGTTACTTATTTGAAAAAAGTAACTCAGATATTTTCTTGTCTTTTAAAAAGTAATGAGTTACTTTACTAGTTACTTGGAAAACGTAATAATAATACGTAACTTGCGTTACTTGTAATGCGTTACCCCCAACACTTGTTACAGTAAAAATAATCCATATTAAATGATTCTGACTATGGTTGCGAACAGTGTTTCTCCTGTTTGTCAACGCTGTTTCATCTGTTTAAATCGCCATGTCATTGTGTTCTTCACCGAATTCAAGCGCTTCACTCTGAATCTCACAGCGCTGTTTAGTGCTCACGAGTAAACGCATCTGCTCTAGTAAACTTGCGTTCCGCTGCTGATGAACTATGATCTGAGCGGATAAACGGTTTGTGTGGCGCGCTTCAAACGACTAGCACATTTAATCCATAACGTGATTCTTGTCTTTCCGTCCCCAAATTTAAACCTCTTGAAATTATAAGACTTTTCTTATACTAATTAAGGTATTTAATACTTCTTTATGGCTTTAAAAGTGCATTGTTACGCAGATGTCAGCAGACCGGGTTCATTAATAATTTCACACAACCTTACCTTCAGGCTGTGGACATACAAACGGAAGAGAGAAGATAACGAACGCAGTGCTGAAAAGGGGTGGGGCTGCATAGCTCCATAAAACGACTATTCAAATATGTGTTGCTGTTTTCTCTTGCGTATTTTCTGGTAAGGTGGTTTTGGAATTTTGCTTGTGTATGTGTGAGGCATAACAACAACAATTATTTCCTGACAGCAATCAGTGTGGTGCTGCAGTTGATTAAATTATGTCTGTCTTAATGTGGGTTGTTTGAAAAAATCTTCCAAAGAAGAAGAAAGACTTGCTGTCAGTAATGTGAATGGACTTTTTATCCTTTTCCCCTGGAGATGTTTTCTAATTGAAACAGCCTTGTACTGCAAAACCTGCTATCATTCAGTATGATATGTCATTCAGTATGGTGTCTGTTTAACTATTTTAAACACATTTCAACAATTTAATGCTCCTCGTTTATCAATAGCTAACACGTAGACAGAATTTAAACAGAACACATTTAGGGGCGCATTTATTGATATCGGCTATGGCTCCATCCATCGAGTCAGCATGTGTCATCACAATTAGACATGACGTGGCTTCCGTGTAATGAATTCGTCAATATTTGTTTCATATGCATCCATTTACCAGCCGTAGCTGATATTTACTAAATTGCAGGTCATTTGTTTGCACTCTGGGGTTTGAAAGACTGCCTTCAAGTTTGCTTAACAGGAGTCCACCATATGTTTCATAATTATGCAAAGCTCATGCATCTCATTAGCTCTGTGATTTAGCTCAAAGTGATTTTTCATCATGACCAAACACTGAAGTTCAGAAGTTCCCATGAGTCTCATTTATAAATTACTCCATCCCGACGGAAGCGGCCAGGATCCCTAGAGAGCAGAGTGAAAAATTGTAATGTTGCTTCATTTAATGTTTTCCAGCTGGAATGGCAAACATCAGTAAAGTGAGACACTCAGACATCAGTGAGATCTATGTGTTTACTTCTCATTTTCTGACAGGAGTGGCATTCATATGTAAGATTGTTGCTAAGTTTGTGCTTTTGACCGATGGACATACGGATGGATCAAAAACCGTTTCATTCATAAGCAATCAGGTATTTGAAATTATTTTTTACACAGTTTATTCTGAGCATTTTTTGTTAAATCTGTCTCTGGCATTTCATGTAATGGCAATGTGTAACTATTTTACATTTGGTGAATTGGTGGTTAATAACTTTAGTTGGCACGTTGTTTTCTCTAGAATCCAGATCGTAAGAAATGGCAACCTGTTTAATTAAAAACAGATGCTGTGACTTAACATTTTATTTGTGTATATTTATGTACTTTTGACAGAATTGTAGGAATAAGAGTAATGGATTGGAGAGTGGTAAAAAAATTTTGGTCTTTGGATTGATAGTTTTCACTTACACTACCAGTCAAAAGTTTTTGAACAGTAAGAGTTTTTATGTTTTTTTTTTGTTTTTTTTTAAAGAAGTCTCTTCTGCTCACCCGGCCTGTATCTATTTGATCCAAAATACAGCAAAAGCAGTAATATTGTGAAATATTTTTACTGTTCAAAATAACTGTTTTATATTTAAACATATTATAAAATGTAATTTATTCCTGTAATCAAAGCTAAATTTTCAGCATCATTACTCCAGTCTTCAGTGTCACATGATCCTTCAGAAATCATTCTAATATACTGATTTGCAGTTCAAGAAACATTTATTATTATTATCAGTGTTTTAAAACAGTTGAATACATTTTTTTCAGGATTGTTTGATGAATAGAAAGATCCAAAGATCGACATTTATCTAAAAATAAAAAGATTTTTGTAACATTATACACTATACCATTCAAACGCTTGGATTAAGTAAATTTTTTTTTTATGGGAAAGAAATTATAAAAAATTAATACTTTTATTTAGCAAGGATGCTATAAATTGATCAAAAGTGATGATAAAGACATAATATTACAATATTATATGTTATAATATTACAAAATGTCTATTTCAGATAAATACTGTTCTTCTGAACTTTCTATTCATCAAATAAACCTGAAAAAAATTCTACTGCGCTGTTGTTAACATAATAATAATAATAATAAATGTTTTTTGAAAGGCAAATGAAAAAATTAGAATGATTTCTGAAGGATCATGCGACTGGAGTAATGATGCTAAAAATTCAGCTTTGAAATCACATGAATAAATTACATTTTAAAATATATTCAAATAGAAAGCAGTTATTTTAAATAGTAAATATTTCATTTTAATGTTTTTGCTGTACTTTGGACCAAATAAATGCAGACTTGGTGAGCAGAAGAGAATTCTTTAAAAAACATTAAAAATCTTACTGTTCAAAAACTGGTTTGACTGGTAGTGTATTTGTTTTTATTCGTCAACCCATTTCTAATCCCTGATGCCAAACATTTTATAGCAACATATGAATCGCAAGTATTTCATTACTAAAAATCTGCTATAAATATAATGGCTTTTTTTTTGAAGGACTGCTAAAAGCACTTTCCTATAATCAGTTTCAGTATTAAAAGGCCAGCTGACCTACTCCCACTAAGATTAATGTAAATGCTAGAGGACAGAATGTATCATTTTTGTTATTAATTTTGAGTGTATATTAAAGCAATTGTATATAGTATTGTGTATTTTTGCGACTTTGGAGCCCCCAGTTAAGTGAGCGCAATTCACTGTCGTGCAATTTCGCGGAATTTCGTACCCACTCCCTAAACTTACAAAAGAAACTTGCATGTGGAAAAACAGTGGTCATTTGCCTTATGAGCCATCAGATTGAGTTTGACACTCATATTTCAAAGTAAAACATATACATATTGTTGAAATAAGCATTCATTTTAGCAAATGTGTTATTAACAGCCACACCAACAACTCTGCTCTTGAAATCGATATCAGCAGTTCCCACTGATAAGCCCATATCTGTTATTGCAACATATAAGCCCTCTTTTAATCGCAAAATTGCCGTTCTACACAGTTTTTATTTGGTTTCTACTTTAAATTAGAAAAGTCTTTACACATGACAGCATTGCTCTCAGAACGCTCACATTAGCTCCCCGCTCTGATGTTAATTATTTCCCGCTGGAGTTCCCCTCACTTCCCTCGGTATCGATCTCCTCTGCTAGTTCTGAGGTTTGGTACGTTAAGATTTTTCTAACGTGATGTACATGATCGAACCTCTAGACATGTTTCTTTGCCTCCTATAGCACGGGAGCATCTCTGATGAGATTGTCGCCCACGCGGTAAGCCTTGCTTTCTGCATTGCAGGAGTGGCACAATATATGTGACTGACAGCTTTGTAGAGGCGCTGCTCTGTGAACTGAGCGCTTGAGTGGAATACAATGAGAAATCTGTCTGCTTGGGACTCTGCCCGGCCGAAAATGTGTCACTTTGACACCGTTGCCAGGTTTTTTGAAGGCCAGCTTCTGTCATTTTTTCTCCATGGCTTTATTTGTCACACATCTTTTCACAACAGCTTTTAGAAACATAAAACTCTTGATCTGGAATATGGGGTTTTAAAGACCTTGGACTATCATATTGAAAATGACTTGTGCAATCAAATGTAAAAGTTTTAGTATAATAGTTTTGTTTTTATATATAGTTATAGTATATAGTTTGGATTTTCAGTGCAGATTTTCCTTATTTTTTCTTTGATCATGTCTGCTAAAGTGTTTAGTTCACTTGATTATCCAAAAAAGGCAGTGCCATATACAGTCATGGCCGAAAATTGTTGCAGTTGCAAATGTATTGGTACTCACATGCTTATTTATTTTTTTGTTGTTTGCATTGGAACAACACAAAAAAACAGAAAAGAAAAGCCAAATCTGATACAGTTCCACACAGAAACCAAAAAATGCACTGGACAAAACTTGTTTGGTAGTACCCCCTTTGGAAAAAAAACTGAAATCAATCGCTTCCTGTAACCATGAAAGAGTTTCTTACACCTCTCTACTGGAATTTTGGACCACTCTTCTTTTGCAAACTGCTCCAGGTCATTCAGATTTGAAGGATGCCTTCTCCCAACTGCTGTTTCGAGAACTCTCCACAGGTGTTCTAAGCAACCCCAAAACATCTTTGAACCTCCACCATGTTTGCCTATAGGGACTGTGTTCTTTTCTTTGAAGGCCTCATTTTTTTCTGTAAACAGTGCCATGATGTCCTTTACCAAAAAGCTCTACTTTTGTCTCATCTGTCCGCAGTGCATTCTCCCAGAAGGATTTTACACATAAGTTTGGACAAACTCCAGTCTTGCTTTTTTTATGCCTTTGTGTCCTCCTGGGTCTCCTACCATAGCGTCCCTTTTCATTCAGAAAAATAGGCTTAATTCAAGATAGATTTTTGAAAGTCTTTTTTAATGCAGTTTTGGGGTCACTCTTTATCAATTTCAGTAAAACTTTTGTCTCGTCTGTCCACAGTGCATTCTCCCACAAGGATTTTTCACATAAGTTTGGACAAACTCCAGTCTTGCTTTTTTATGCCTTTGTGTCCTCCTGGGCCTCCTACCATAGCGTCCCTTTTCATTCAGATGCCGATGGATAGTGCGAGCTGACACTCTTGTACCCTGTGTCTGCAGATCAGCTTGAATTTGTTTGGAAGTTAATCTGGGTTCTTTATCCACCATTCGAACAATCCTTCATTGTAATGTTTCATTAATTTTGCTCTTCCGTCCACGTCCAGGGAGGTTAGCTACAGTGCCACGGGCTGTAAACCTCTTGATGATATTGCGCACAGTGGACACAGGA
>JAHKKF010531471.1:0-15888 GCA_019740295.1 Labeo calbasu | reverse complement strand
GGCAATATGGTGTCTAAAAGGCAAGTCTCTTAATTAACTTCTTGTTTATTAAACTGTTGTAAAAAAAATCTATATGTAATCATAGTGATTTTTTTGGAGAAAAAATGGCGTGATATTGATTTGCTATATGAAATGATATAAATGTATACACTTTCTGCCCCTATATCTTCAATTTTGTGATTATTCTAAATGCATTTTAACAGTTTTGTTTGTTTTTTGCAAAATACTGGTAATGTTAAATCGCACATCGTTAAAACAACAATTATGATATATATCACACATAATGGAAATGCACCTAATGTCACGACATCACATTTACCTTTAAAAAAACCAAACATATTTGATGATCATAAACTCGTTAGTCAGCTAAAAAAATGAACTTTAGAGAGGAGCATTTTGCTAAATATTCGCACCATGACCATTGTAATTTTTACTGTTCTTCAGTATTTAAGTTTAAATAAATCCATCAAGTTTTTCTGACAGTCACCATTTAAAAGTTAATATTTCAGAAAATGAATTGGAGTAGAAAAATAATTAGTTTAGTTTAGTGTTATAATTTTAACAATATTATAATAATGTAGTACCAGCTGACTTGTATATTTTACAGGATTAGTTGAGCATTTTTTTTCCTTAAGAAAATGTTTCATGTACTGTACATGATATATGTCCAAGATAATTGATATTGAATCAAATCGAAATTGGAATCGAATTGAATCGATTCTAATCACAAGGTTGTAAAGCATAATCAAATTGAATCGTGAAATTTGTGTCAAAACCCAGCCCTAATAAACAAACGAATGTCAAATGATTTGACACTATTATTATTATTATTATTATTATTATTCATTTTTTTTAATTTAACAATAAGCATCATCAGTTTTATTTATGCATTATTTTATTATTAATAATAAATTTGTATGTTGTTATTTCTACTTAGTAGTAGTGCTATGTATTTTTTTTGCTACTAGTAATATCATAATTTCTATTTTTTTTTAGTCCGATTCCTAACCGAATGACTTTTACGAGGTAGTTCTTTTTAGTGAATCAAACACAACTGACTAATCATCTATTGTCTGATTGTTCATAGTATAGTTGATAATACACATACATTTTGTCAGTAGTATTTTATAATAATAATAATAAACACATTTTGTTGATTAATGTATAGATGAGGCCAAATTTGGAATTGCATTTGTTGCTTCTGAAAGGTGCAAATATGTTTCAGACTGATGTTAAAAAGGCACAGGGGATGTGCCTAACCTTTGAAGGTACTGCCTCAGTGACAAGCTGATATATCTCTAAAAGTTTCTACTTTTTTCCACCCTGACAGGATACTGTATATGAGCTTGCTTTGGATCCATGAAAATGCTCTTCTACATGATGGGGACCCTGGATGACACTTGCACAGGTGCAAGCACCAATCACAGAGATTCAGTGTTTGTCTGATGAAGCATTGTTTCAATACTCAGTGCTGCCCTCAAAATGAGCTTCTCAGCCTCTCTCCCTTGTGTCACAGTTTTCAAGAAAAACAAGGAGATGTTTGGTTCTTTAATGGGTAGCTAAAAGCTGTAGATTTACACTTCCACCTTTTATTTAGATGGTCATATCTTCTCCCCATAGCCAACAGCATAAACTAATCCTGTATTGCGTTTCAATATAATGATATATAGAAATGGTGATTACCCTCTAATTCAATTGCATGGTAATCAAATTGTAGTAATGGTGCTTATTTGGTACCCCAATTTATAGTTTTCCCAGAAATCATTAAGCAATTTACCCTTCAAATCTACTTTGAATATGCGTGAGCACAGACGCACACACGCAGACTAGTATTATGGTGTATTATATGAAGCCCCAGCTGTTTGAGATGATGATGGTAGCAGAAGGACTCTTGTGAGAGTCATGGGTAAACACAAAGAGTCCTGGCTGTCTTCTTCTGGACACAGACTCCTTCCTGTTTGCCAGGATTGGGATAAAGATGCTGGAATCAAAAGACGGCACTGAAACATATCCAAAGTTTGAGCCACATGTGTTTACCCTTAACCTCAACAAAGCCCGCTTCCGAATGTCTGCAATATCGGCCTATCGGTACATTTTGGAAGATTGCGAGGAAGGGCTAAAGTCTACAGAGCCTTCGCAATCACACTTGTTTTGTTTGTGCCATTTCCTTGGTGCGTGACAGCAGCATGTCAACAGCCTAATGTAATCACTTACTTTCTGTTTGCTTTCATAAAGGGTTTTACATGCATTAAATGCTGTAATCAATCAGTTCAATGGATAGAGTTGCTTAAGACCCTCCCATCTGCGGTTCTTTTCGAACTTTCTTAATGTTGCATCACTTTCAGGCAGTTGTTGGGATGCATTTACAGCGTACAGCTGAAGAAGGCTACCTTTCGTTCAGCGTTACCTGAATAACTGTCATCGTACAGAAGCTGGGTGCCGATGCCACTCGTGCTGTGAAGAGCCCTCATAATACTACTGGCATTGTGCGTATGCATAACGTGCCATTCGGCACAGTATCAGCGCTGTGATTTCTGCTCGCTATAAGCTCGCTGTTCCAACTTCCCCGGCCGCCGAGGCACGGACGGTTCTCGTGCTCCCTTAAAAGCCGCACATACAGACTGAGTGTCTTCTACCGCCCAGGGCTCCGCAGCATCCACTTAGGCACTGACAGTGCCCGATAACCCAATCTCCAGGGGGCCTGTGGCGGAGACTGATCTAACAGGCCCACGGTGATGTGTCTGTGTCCATGGTGGGCATTTCATTTCTTTTTCTCTCTTTCTCTCATTCTGTAACTGCCAGAACAGCTGTATGTCTGTAGGAAAGCTCTGCTTTTGATTTGTTTGGAGTGAAGGCGAAACCACTCATTTCTCACTAGGAGGATGAAGAGTGAGCTGAAAGGTCTCTGTCTGCACTTCATAGTGATGGAACAGTAGGAAAGAGCTTGGAGTGAGTGAATGTGGTCATGTATGATGAAATTAGTTTGCTTTTAAGAACAAGTGGGCTAGTTTTACCAATGTCATTGGGGGAAAAAAATCCTCAGATGTCATGCTAATTGTGAGCTTTAGTGCTAGTTTTTGGCTGTGTGTATTTTTAAGCCATTTTTGAGTAACCTTTTCATAAATATAAACAATGATATATAGTTATGTATTATATCTTTATATATATAATATATATTATATATTTATATATAATACATTAATATGTGATACGTAAAATTAAGAATTTATGTAGCGCTGCAGGGATGATGCAACCCAGAAGTTAGTATCACCCTGGTTCCCTTGACCAAAGTCCAACAAAAGTTTCCCATCGGCTTTTGGATTATAGCTGAAAATAGCTCTGTGACCAGCACAACTTCCTTAGGATAATCCATGAATTTTGAAGCCTAAATACAATAATTGCAAGCAAAAACCAAATGTTTGGCTATAAACTAATGACACCACAGTTGAATGACTTTAACTTTACGACCACTAAGGATCTGACAACTCAGTCTTACAGTCTTTATTTAAAATCTCTAAGTGAAAAGTTTGAGTTTGAATAGTTTTCAAGATTCTAAACACAACTAGGCTTTAAAAGCAGATGAGTAAGTAGAGCTTTTCTGTTCTGCGTGATGACAACCATAAACCTGTTCAAAAATCCATTGACTGAGAATTTCAGATTACCAAAACCAAATTTTCAGGTTTTTACAAACACGTTTGTGTTATTTTTGATTGTCATAATTGAAGGTTTTTACTTAAACGCAGTCAGTCTTAAAGGGATAGTTCACCCAAAACTGAAAATTACTCCATTATTTACTCACCCTCAAACCATCCTAGATTTATATGACTTTCTTCTTTCAGACAAATACAATCTGAGTTATATAAAACATATCCTGGCTCTTCCAAGCTTTATAATGGCAGTGGATGGGGTTGAGATTTTGAAGCAAAATAAAATACACCCATCCATCATAAAAAGTACTCTACCCAGCTCCTGGGGGTTAATAAAGGCCTTCTGAAAGAGGCGATGTGTTTGCGTAAGAAAAATATCTCTATTTAAATCTTCATAAACCTTAATCTGTAGCTTCCTCTAACTGTTGTACTCACACGCATGAGGATGTAGGTGTAGCGTAAGCTCCGGTGAGAAGTGTCGAACACGGAAGTGCAGAGAAGAGACCAAAACAAAACACCGGTCATGAATTAGAAAGTACAAAACGATGATTTGTAAAGAGAAAAATGTCTAAGAATTTTAATATAAGCCAAGAGGAGACTGGTTTTTCCTTTGGTGTAAACAAAACTTGGTTCTTAAGAGACTACCATATTCTCACTGGAGATTATGCTGTGACCCAGGACATTTTTTTAATATAACTGATAGTATTCGTCTGAAAGAAGAAAGTCAGATACACCTCGGATGACTTGAGGGTGAGTAAATCATGGGGTAATTTTTGTTTCTTTTGTTCTTTTGGGTGAACTATCGAATGCTTGTCTCAGTATATTATACCTGTGGATTTTGTCTTAAAGTGACAGCAGCCTAATAAACCTGCTGCTGTCTCTGTCATTAATGTGATTTGTTTTTTTGTTTTTTTTATGTTTGCATTGACGGGCCCCTGACAAAGTTTTACTTTGGACTCTGTCAGTGACCCCCAACCCCGTAATCTGTTCTTTCAGAGGAGTTTCACTAGGTGTGTTTCCATTACAGATTTGCGCAAAATTTTGGGCGATACTTTATAAATGATGATAAAAGGAGTATTTCAAAATGACGGCATTTCCATTAACCGATGTTATGCGACTAAAACGTAATTTTTTCCTCTGGCGAAAAGTCATGGCAGTGGATTTCGACGGAATTTGGCTATATTTAATCGAAAGAGGCGTAAGAACGAAGAATGGAAAGATTGTATCTTTACAAATACAGTGCGGAGAGCCGCTTCAGAAATGTGCGTGGCATCTAAGCATTAATGGCAGGGAATGCCCCTTAGCAGCCACAAATAAAGTCTTTCTTGGAGGTTATAGTATATTGAAGAATAATCATATGACTTTTTACATGTGCCATGCGACCTATAAATGCAAAAAAAAAGTTTCCATTGCAGTTTTGTGAAATAATCCTTTTTCGAATTGCCTGAAAAACCAACTCATGTGAGTGTAAAACTTTTTTGCGATATTTGGGAGTTTTTGCGAAATTGACGTGTTTCCATTAGGCATACTTTCAATTCATAGTTCAGTTTGCACAATTTAAAGGGTGAAAAAAATTAAAACAGTAGAAACAGTCATTAATACAATAAAAAAGGAAATTACAAACAGTAGCATGAATTCAAGCAAAAGAAAAAGAAACAATTTAGCCTCCAAAAAATAATAGCCCACTATACATTGTATGTACTGTTGTGATTCCAGCTTAATATTTTACAATTGCCCAAAAGCTAAACAGTGTGAAAGTATGCACCAAAACCCCTTGAGGGCCCTAGTGGTCATCTTGTGCTGTATGCACTCTGAGGCTCTCACCCTGCTGGCATGGTGCATAATTTCCCAAAGATCGATAGTATTGATGGTCCATAACTACACTACTCCGGTTCAATTCCATACTCGGAAAACGAAAATGCACCTTCCAAAGTTAATAAAAAACCCCACTAACCATGTTTTTTTTTTATCTCTTGCTTTCACAGACTAACACACATAGGCATACATGAAATAGCTGAGTGAAACAAAAGCGGAAACCTTCACGCCACTTGGCCGGCACATGTGGACAAGCCAGTGCCGACTGGCTGCTTCACTGTCACCGGCTGATAGCCAGGCTTTAATGGAAAAGATACAGCCCAGCCAAAGACTGGGAATCATTTCTACGATAAAGTTATATGTTCAGCCTTGAACAACTGAGAGATAATGTTTGGCTTCATTATAATTCCCAGTGTGTTTAAACAGACAGCCCAGAATGCAAACAAAAGCAGATGAAATTTGAAAAGTATTATCAATATTGCAGATAGCGGATGCCCTTTCCAATCAGAAAAAGCGTATCTCGCATAGCAAATTTATGGTTGACTAGTTCATTCGTTTCTATTAGCCTGTTGTATGTTTCTCTCTTCCTCATATATATTTATGTGGAATTTATGAGAGGGCCAAACAAACTGTCATTAGATATTCCTTTAATTCACTAAGCTGGCCTGCTAAAGGTAGCTGGGTGCATTTAAAAGGCATTAGTTTACTCTGACTGATATTTTTCTGAACTCCCTCCAAAGGACCATCCGTCACGTGCCCCGGCCATAGTCCAGCATGCTTGTTGCATCGCTCTGCATTTATGTGTGTGTGTGTGACAGATAGAGACCCCGTGTGTGTGTTTCTGTGAGCAATTCTCGCCGTGTGCACCACTGCGGCTCCTTCACACGCCACTCGACGTATTCTGCGAGTCTCTTAATAGCAAGCTGCTGGAGCAAAATAATTGTCATTTTCCAGCCACTGGGCCTAAAGTCATATAACATAATGAAATGTCTAAAAAAGCGAGGGGGTGGGGGTGCTTTGTGTATATATATTTCTACGTGGTGCTCAGGGTTCGCCTCAGTGCACGGGAGGTCTGCTGAATCAAATGCTGTGCCACTTGAATAATTTACTGTATACCTTGGAAAGTGTGTGTGTGCGTGCGCGCGCACGTGTGTGTGTTGGGGTGTTCAAGAATGCCAGCAAGGTGAAATGTCTAAATATTGTATATGCCCACTCCAAAGTGTGTTTGTGCACGCTGTGATATATGTCCTGGGGATCTTGATACAACATTCAATACAGTCCTGCTGGACAGATTAGGCTGCTAACAGAGGAAGCCAAGGTGCGGCAGGAACCGGTGATATGTGCCTCGGCGCTAAGTGTTCTGGGACAGGCTGATGGGTTGATTTAAGCTGGGGTGGGAGCAAGTGGAGATAAATGTTAGTGATGCTTCTCTCTCTCCCCCCTTTTTTTCTACTTCAGCAGATCCATCAACTGCTATTGAGGGTAATGAGTAAGGCGTGGAGGTGAGCACATTACAGAGGGCTGACCTTGCCCAGAAAAAGAAAGAGCATGTTAGATGCCCCATGAAGCTTGTCCCCCTCACCTGTAACATCATCAAAGGCGTTGTGTGAGGTTTAAAGGGTCTTTTTTCAGTGACATTGGTAGGTTGATTTCCTGAAAAGTGTAAACAGTGTAGTGCTTTCAGAGCTTGAGTAGCCTGACATATCAACATTTGGCAGACATTTTGGGCAACCTTTTTGAAAACAATATTTTGCACAATAGTTTGGCATCACCAGTAGCACAGAATCACACACAAAAATGCTGAAATCTGTATATTGTGTTGCAGTTACATTGCATAAACATGTATTGGTAAATATAAAAAAACAAAATAAATATTAATAATAATAAAAAATACTATGCATAGATACCTTTTTAGTAACTTTCTTGCATATGTTGGTTAATTATTGGTTAGTTTTACTGCCATGGAATGCTTAGTTTATTAAAAATAATAAAAATAATAAAATAAATAAAAAATAGTAATTAAAAGCAGGACAATTGAACTATTTTTCTACATTTGTTTATTACTGTAATGCACCTGTGTTGTCTTTCACATTTAAAAAAAAAAAATATATATATATTTTAATTAGTTAATTTTCATTGTATTCATGAAATATTCTATTTCTTTTCATGAGTAAACTAAGAGAACAAATGTTTAAAAATGGCAGTTTGTGAGAACAAGAATCTTTTGCTTTACAGTAATAATAATGAAGTGGTAAAATGAATGCACAGTGCAAAAAAGTCTTAATAGAAGGCTTTTATTCCCTAGTGAAAAATAAATATACTAAAATGTGTTTAAACACATTTATTTTATACATTTACATATTGTGTACTTAATAAAAATACCCTGCAATTGTATTTTTAGTATGCTAAACTGGTATATTTAAAGTCTGCTGAATCGCAACAACTAATTTTGTACTTAATGCACTTTAATTGTGCAGAAGTAGTGCTGAAGTCCAACTAAAGATATACTTAAACATATTTGATTGTGCTAAAGTGGAATTATTGCAAGTATACTTTAGGTACACTTTAAATATTTTGCTTTTAAAAATCAATATTATTTAAAAATCATACAGTCCTCATTAAGAGTGACATTAAAACATATTTTAGACTTACTGTTAAGAAATGTGAATTGTGCACAAGTAGTACTCCAAATAAAGTTTAATTACAATTTTTATATCCGTGAGTCTCGAGCGATATGTCTTGACTTGAACTATACTTAGTACTTAAATCCAAATATACTTTTTACTAGCGTTGCTTTATCCAAAATGTGTAGAATTTTTTTATTCTTTCGATTTCAGGTTAAAATGTGGGACTTATCCTCATGAGATTAACCTACAGCTTCATGACAAATTTAGTTCACTGGTTGTTGATTTTGATGTCTATGTAGGTGGGTTTGGACTAAGAGGTTGTGGCTCTAATGGAGACACAGGTTTATTGACAATGAAACGGTTTGGCTGTATCTGCAGTGAGCTGCCTGCTGCCTGTGATATACTGGAGCCAGAGTCTAGTCAAGGCTGACATACACCATCCAGTGCTGACAGCAGCAGCCACACACACACACACAGCTTCTCTGAAGCAGCATAAAATTCTAAAACACTGTCATACACACACACACACACACACACACATATATAGACGCATACAAAGATTCAGACTAACTTGCTGGACTTTAACATACCAATTCAGGCCATAAATGTCATGTTTCGGCTCAAGCGGGACAAAGTTCCATGTGTTAACTATTTCTTTGAAATAAAATAAAAACACATCTGTCAGCCTTCTAAAGGATCTAGACTGCTTAGTTTCAGCTAGACATGACAAAATAGAAATGCCAAACCTGGTGTTCCCAAACCTGGTGAGCTGCCTGCAGAAGCAAGGATTTTATAGCATCATATGTGCTATAACAACTGATTGTTAATTTGGCTGCCTCTTCAGATATCTTGATCGTTGTTTTTGTATTACATGATAGATCATCACATATAAGGAAAAAAAGGAAAGAGGAAAATGTTTACAAATGTCTCCTGTGAAGAGCACACTTCATGTGGCACACAGAGTATTTGTGTTGTTTCTATGTAGAATATTCCAAATCGGTTCCATGAGGTGGTTATAATGCAGCAGGGCAGCTCATTAGATTTTGGAACAGAGCTGTTCTCGGGGATCTAGGTGATATTTCATAAACATTTAGTTTAGGGATGCACAGTACACTGTAAAAAATTCAGTTAAATTTAAGGGAAGAAACTGGCAGCTGTGTTTGCCAGAATTTTACTGTAAAATATACCGGTAGCAACATTTTAGGTTTTACGGTTTTAACCTAAATGTACATTCAAAAAATGTTATTAACTGATGTTAATGTTAATTTGACAACCTATTGAAGTACTGAAATTGTTTTGTGGCATTGTAATATACTGCCAACAGCCACAAACAGGTGATCATGAGAAAGTCACATGATCAACCAAAGCTCATCACAAGCAGCTTTTCCACAAGCTGAGAAGGAAAATACTGTCATTCACACAAATACTAAACATCATCATGGCAACACACAACACTAACATAGAGAAAATAAACATTTAATAACATTTGATGTAACGTATGACCCTAAGGAACTTAAATGCTAAGAAAAAACAAACAAAATAAACAAACAAACAAACAAACAAATGTTTATGTTTTTTTTTCACTGTAAATTATACATTCTTTTTCACTTCCAAAAACACTATATAAAATTACATCTACTGTCCAATACAGTTTTTCAGCGTATATACTGGGGCAACTTACTGTTAACCAGTTATCATTTTTTATCACTACCACATTGGTTATTGTCTTGCTGTTTTTTTGGTACCTGTATGTGTTGGATATTTTGGATATATATTAGTTGATATTGGTCAGTTCGAACACTCACGTAAAGTATTTTTTTTATTTAGCACTTTGAAAGGGGTTAATATGATGTTGCTAAAAAAGAACATTATTTTGTTTATTTGGTGTAATGCAATGTGTTTACGCGGTTTAAGGTTAAAAAAACCAAACATTATTTTCCACATACCTCACATTATTGTTGCTCCTCTCTGCTCCGCTTTTCTGAAACGTGTCGAATTTTTACGAAGCTCATTGTTCTGAATAGTGTGGTGTGCTCTGATTAGCCAGCTATCCAGTGTATTGTGATTGGCCGAATACCTCAAGCGTGTAACGGAAATGTTACACCCCTTACCATGTTGTGATGCCGTGTACCGGCACATCGAGACAAAAACAATAAAACCCATAAATAAGGCATTTGTTGCATCCAGAGGGGACATAATTACTGATTATAATGACTTTTTACGTGTCAAGTAGTGTTGCACCACGTAAACATAAAACCATGTCTGCATTTGTAGAAACGAGAAACAACAAGCACTACTTTACACTGCTGAAAACTTGTGTTTGAATAGTCAGTAGCAAATTTTCAGAAGCGGCAGATTTGCAAAGTTGGAATTGCCCCACTTCATAGAAACAGCCTTTGTGCACAGCCAGCATTGTAGGCTACTCTCTCAGGTTCAGGAAACAGTCCTCCGTAATATGTGCTGCACACATTGTTCTGGAACAGTGTTATAAATATAGTTGTAAATATATATTAACCTCTGATTTCTAGTTGTGTACGCATTTGGAAGGCCAAACAAAGTAGTTTCACTTTCACAACAAAACACACAGCGTCTCCATGACATGGCAGCGAATGTAACAATACTACAGTGAGAATAAAGCTACGCCTTCTTTCTTTGCGTATACATTTGGGCGGTGTTATGGAAATCTTCCCACACAGTGACGTAGATTTGTGGGGGTGTGTTTGAATGAGCTGTTTTAAGAAGGTGTGGCGAGTTTTAACTTTGATAAAGAATATCTTTTTGAGTTTGAGACTTTAATCTTTGCAACTTTACAGATTTTATATATGCATGAACAGCTTGTAACACTACAGAGACAAAGGAAAACATGAAATCATATGACCCCTTTAAATGTATACGTATATTTCTTTTTCATGCTGTACGTTCTATGTTGTGATGCCTCAATTCAAAGTATTTAAAATGATTTATTTCTCTTTAGTGTTTCATTTGTAATTCATGTAGAAAAAGTATTATAGAATGTAGACATGGGCTATTTATTGGTTATTAGCTATAACATGATAATAATTATTTGTCTGATGTTTTTTTCTATTGCTTCTTCACTTATCTTTTAGTTAATGTTTGCTTGTACCAGGTTTCATGCACTGTTTGCTTAGTTTTTGTACCAGCGTCATTTTACGAGCTCTTTATGTTCTTCGTAAGTTCTTGATGTTCTTGGCTGGACATCTAGAAGAAGTTTTAGCACAAAGTAGCACTGCCTTTTAGTAATTATTAATAATTGTTACCATTATTAAATAATGCTGCTGTTGTTGTTGTTATTACCAAGCACAATAATATGCAAAGTAAAGTCAGGATTAATGACAGAGTAATGGTTAGCAGATGTTTATTGCAGGCAGAATGAGAAGGATGCACGTGTAATACAGCAGCGGCTCGTATCTTTTACAAGTGTTGTGCAGCTTTATTTTCTTTAGATATAACAAACGTGAAGCTATTGAAGGCTAGCAGTGTTTTGTGGCGGCTGCCCTTGTAATCTTTATTAAAGGTCATCTTTTACACGCATGCCTCTCGCTGGGTGTTCTTCATATATATAGTCTGTCTCCATGTCAGATTAAAAAGGAAGTAAGGGCTTGCAAGAAGAATAAAGAACTCTTTCCAAGAAGTATTAGTTCCTTTTTAATTTTAGCGGGATGAGGAACCCAGAATTTAAATGAAAGAATCGGTTTTCATCCAGCTAATAGTAATCCATAATCCAGCCAACGTGTCTTAACCACAATGTGGTTGGTCTGATTAACTTTAATGCTTTTCCTCTCAATTTATTGAAATGTTGGAATGAGCACATTTGGTTTGGAAGTCTCTCTCTCTCCGTGTCGCTCTATCTCTCTCCGAGAGTGAGAGAAAGATAGACTGCGAAAGTGAACGGGAGGGTGGTGGGGTGGAGAGGGAAAAAATATAACTTTAAGAGCAGGATGGCGGAGTCATTAAATATGTTTCATTCCCTCAGACAACGGGGGGTATGTGAGCCCATCGAAGATGCGTTTTAAGGATAGTGTTGGCTCTTTAATATTTCAACCGATTTAAAGAACGTCATCGAGAACGCTGGTTGAAAAAAAAAATAATTAAACAGGCGAGTTTCATTTTCTGCCACACTTCAAATGAATTTCTGTAATGATCTCAAAACCTGCGAAAGGCAAATCCAATCAAACAATATCTAGTGGGTTTCATTTTCCCCTGCATAGCGATGACCCCCTTTGTCAAAGGGTGAGCCGAGGAGACTGTAGGTCGCCATAGCCATCCAAATGAAGGAGACAATTTAGCGTAGTTAAAGCTATTATCCCACTAGTGTGTGTGTGTGTGCGTCTACATCTGTGTCGACGCTATAGCTTTAACATTTTGGGGCTTTGATATGAGTCATTGTAAATGATGCCACAGAAGGTCAATTGCCGAGTTCAAAATGGCTGATGGAGGGAGGGAGGGAAGAATATTGTGTTGTTTTTCTGCTTCCAGTCTCCCCAGACACAACCCTGCATTTATTTCAAAAAAAGCAAACATTTATTCAGTCAGCCTGTGTCATTAATACAATACGCCATAAATAAGGCTCGGGTCTCTGTGTTTGAAGAGTGTGACATGAGCCCATTGTTTTTACTCTTTTTACCTTTAACCATTTGGCGGGTAATCACGCATAAGGAGGAAGAATAAGCCACGAGTGAATGAGCAGCAATGGTCCACTGACCTTTTACTGCTCATTATTGGACAACCCGAAAAAAACACAAAGAACAAAATCTCCTAAATCTTCAGGGAATCTTGAATCGCTGTGCTCAACGGCTGCGATTTGTCTTTTTTGATTATTATTATTTCTGTGGGCATTGTCCTGCGGTTGTGCGACGCACGATATTGTGAGGAGGAGAGGAAGTCTCGGGACGGATGTTGGAGGTCTGACTCTGAGGTTGCGGTAATCTTTGTCACCGGGGGGCAGTCTGCTGCGTTTGGCCTTTAGGCCTGCAGGTGTGCGGTGCTCCACGCTCTTACAGGAAGCATCAGGAGACTCGTTGCACAACTACGCACGCCCCCGTATGTACGCATGTAGACGCTCACGGGGAGAGAGAGATGGTCTGTGGTTGTGGAAACTTTCGAGATCACATTACTAGAAGTACTAAAACTTCATAATATGACAGCGCACACGCGCACACACACACGCACTGGAAAATATGCCAAACAAGCATTACACTAATCACTACTTTGAAATAGGGAGGCTATTTATATATTATGCATTGTGCACTATGTGCAGTCCTGGGAGAGAAGAGAAAAGAAAAATTGATATCAGATGAAAATGAACACTCTGTAAAGCACATTAACTATCTCAGGTTTGGGAGCACATGCTGACTGCCAAATGGGACACCCCTGTGGAAAGCAAAATGGTCTCTCCCACAATTAATGTGGCGCACCTGTGATGGTTGATAAAGACTGCCGCACTGTGCACAGGTGTGGAACATTAATTCTGGGGGTGTTCCTTGAAAAGACGAGCCCCCCTCCACCTCTACCACCAGCACCTCTCTCCGCCCTCCACCCTCTCCTCCCCCACCTTTGGAGAGCGAAAAACCGAGAAAACAACGCTGCCGTTCATTCGGAGTGATCTGTGTGCAAAAGTATGCAAATGAATATGCGGCATGCTAATCAATCCTGTCCTTCACACAGACTGAAGGGGAAGAAGGAATATGGAGAACGAGGGAGTGAACCGGGCCTGAGAGGGAATATGGGATGGGGGAAATCAGCTACGATTCGCTCTGTTCGACATGTTTATATGGTCATATATATGTGTATGTTGACCTATGCGCACTTGGTCACTTCGTAGGATTTTACTGAGAAGATAGAGATCTGATCATGGAAAGGTCCAATGTAATGCCTCCAGTGATAACCACAAAGTGGTTTAAGAGGCATACAAGATGTGGGCAAGTTCAAATGGAGGTTTTTCAGGCCACATATACTACAGTTGGGGTCTGAAAAAAATATGTATTTTTAATGTTTTAGAAAGAAGTGTCTTATTTGATTGCATTTATTTGATTAAAAAATACAGTGAAAACAGTTACGATTTATAATCTTAAAGGAATATTTCACACAAAACTGAAAATTCTGTCATTAATTACTCACCCTCATGTCGTTCCAAACCCAGATGACCTTCACTCATCTTCGGAACACTGACAGCTTTCTGACCCTGCATAGACAGCAATGTAACTGTAATGTTCAAGGCCCAGAAAGGTAGTAAGGACATCATTAAAATAGTCCATGTGACATCAGTGATTCAATCATGTGTTGCTGTCTATGCAGGGTCAGAAAGCTCATATTTTCATCAAAAATATCTTAATTTGTGTTCCAAAGATGAACAAAGTTCTTACAGGCTTGTAACAACATGACGAGTAATTAATGACATATTTTTCATTTTTGGGTGAACTATCCCTTTAATATTGTCAATGTTGACAATATTATTCAGGATTATTTGAAGAAAAGGCTTAAGAACTGCATTTATTAGATTTTTTTTTCTATACTGTCACATTTGATACATTTAATTATTTAACAAATAAATAAATCCTAAAAATTACCATATTGACCCCAAATGTTTGAATTATAGTTTACTGAAAATTTACTTCACCTGAAGAGAATTACATTAGAATACAGTACAATTCCCATGTAAGCAAGCAGTCATGAATAGATGGAACAAGTGTAAAACTTGACTTAATTCATATTAGACGTCACAGTTATGTCACTTGCAGCTGCGTGTGCATAGTGGTGGCAGAAAAACACTGGGGACAAGTGGAAGGAATCCATGGAATAAGAGAGATAAAGAAAACAAAATGTGTCTTTTGATGCCAGAATCAGAATGCAAATATTTTTTATAGAATACTGTTGTCAAAGACGCCAGTTAAACGCAGACGTTTAAACGGACAGACATGGATGAAAACTGCTGTGAGTACTCTACTTTTAAAGCATAGATTTGATTTAAACAATATGTCTACATAATATTTACATATGCTTGTTCGTAGGGGATACATTGTATTAGCCTTACAGTTACAGCATTAAAAAATATTTATACCTATTACTTTTAACATTTTATGTAACATTTATTAATTTTATCTCAAAATTCTGACTTTTTTTCTCGCAAATGCAAGTTTATATCTCCTAGCTCAGACTTTATTACTCAGTTTAACTCAACAATAGTGAGTTTGTCAGTTCTCAGGGAAAAATTTTTTAAAAACATTAGCATCTTACCTCAGACCTGCCTTAAATCAGCTGTAACAGTCCGGCCTCCATTGTTTCGATGCTGGAGCAGGGATGTAAGTTAGACAAGAATATCTCAGAGTGAGTGATTGAGGTGTTGTGTTGCTGGATGTAATAATGAACATAGTGGTCGTCATTTACTCCTGACATCTGAGCTGCTGAAGATGCAGTGGATTACGTTTGTTTGTGAATGGAATGCACCTCCCGATCTACATAAATGCGTCTATGTTTGTGCGAATCATTCGTGATCCAGCTTCACTTACAGCAGAAGTGAGTATAAGGGTTCTTTGCGATCGCCTTTCCTAATAACGTGCTAGTTAGCAAGTTTAGCGGCTAAATGCGGCTAAAGTAAACAGGCTCGTCACTTCACAGAGAGGAGAGGGGCGGGGCGAGCAGAGCTCATTAACATTTAAAGCAACCTCGACCAGAAGAGGATGATTTTCGCAGAGCTGATTTTGGCAAGGTAAAAAGGGTGTTGTTTTACACTACCATTGAGAATTTTTAACCAAAGTATATTATAGACTTTTCATTAAGAC
>JAHKKF010531470.1:0-10060 GCA_019740295.1 Labeo calbasu | reverse complement strand
GTGGGTGTGTATTTTGCACTCTTGATTGCTGTGCACTTTTTTCTGCACAGCGGCTGATTTGTAGTTGGTACCACCAAAAGATTCTCTGAGTTTTCGTATTTTTTTGTATTTCCCATTCATTTCCTATGTCAGTCATTTTTGACCGCGAAGGAGCCAAGTGTGACTTTTTTTTTTTGTGACCCTTTAAAATATCCGAATCATGTCCATGATTTTTTCTGTGTTCACGTAGCTAATGCAACAAAAGTCACCAAGTTTCATCTCAATCCGATGAAGCTACGATTTTTAAAATTTCAGAATATAAATTTTTTCGGTCAAAAATGACCGAAGAGGCCCAGAGGGTTAAAGGAACAATCCCTCAGAATGGGTTGATTTTTTGCTGAGCTCATTTTGACAAGGTAAAAAGGGTGTTGTTTTACACTACCACTGAGAATTTTTAACCAAAGTATATTATAGACTTTTCATTAAGAACCTAAAGAATGATATCAACTTGTGAAAAATGGGCATCCGATGACCCCTTTAAGCTATGAAATGTGCAGGATGTTTTAATGGTACAAAGACATCTTATATGCCAAAAGATCACGGAAAATTTGATTTCTCATGTCATGACCCCTTTAAAGCTGGTTAGCATTCATGTAATACCGACTACAAGATGAATTAGCCTAAGTCCAACTGTACATTTGTTTTGTGTTGACATTATATCAATCTGCATGAGAGAACCAGATATTTTTAAGGTTATCCATAGGAAAATCCTTTATAAGTGATTTTTTTTTTTTTATTTTGCAAAAAAGCGGCAGGCCCTCTGAAGTCTATTATGAAGAGGAAGGATGGGAGTGGTGCTGGTGCAGCTTCCAGCGGTGGCAAAAAGAGCCTGAAGTTTGTTGGAATTCTAAATGGAGGGTGAGTTGCTAGAGCAGATTCTTAAATAAGGCACAGTACAAAATGTCGTTACCATAGTAACAGACTGTCGTGGACTGCGTCCCATGGCTTACTGCTTTTTTATGATAAAAGACTATTTAACATATGAATTATAATAATGACAACAATAAATAATTATGCTGCCAAGTAACAAATGCATATAATATCACTGGCTTGCAACATTGCTCTTCCAATCTTCTTTTAGAACTGTAAGTATTTCTTTTGTTATTATTTATTAGAATATTATTTCAACTTGAGTTTCGATTCTTTAAGGTATGAGTCGACCTCTAGTGAAGAGGAGGAAGAAGAGGATGAAGAGAGTTCCTCTGATGAAAGTGAGGCTGGTGCGTGTTCAGACAGCAGCGTGGAAGAAGGGGCAGCTCTAGAGGATACATCTGATGAAGAGATGAATATAAATGTGGATGAAAGCGACAGCGATGAAAACATGGCAGCTGGGACTGAAGATTTAAAGGACCAGGATGAGGAAGTGAAGGAAAAGTAAGTGAATGTAGATTTTGGTGATGACTGAAATTCCACATTTGAGGTCATCTATATGATAGCATACATCTATAAAATGTACTTTTAGCAGATATACACGTTTAAATATTTGAATATATCTCTTGCAGACCAAAAATGACTTCTTTTGTACAAGAGATATTTCTTTTTTAGAAAATCATGGTTCATGGCTATGACGTATTTAAAGCAAACAATAAACAGAGATTATCTTACAGGTTTGAACTAAGTGCCAAAATGCGTGAGGCTTGTCTGATTTTAAAGAACCACCTTAATGACGGAGCCAAATCAGTGAAGAGTAAAGAAGTGGTGAGAACAAATCACACAAATGACATTTTATTCACACTGTAGATACTATTCCTAATTGATCATTTCAAATGATATTCCAGTCAAACTTGACTATAAGTCATTATGTTGTTTTGTTAACTTGTCCAACGCAGTTGTCCAGCACTCATACCGTTCAGCTGGAGTGGTTCAGAGTGTCCAGTGCAAAGATGGCCCAGCCGTCACGCGTGTCAAATTACCTGATGGCTTTCTCAGAGGTCTCCCCCGTCCTGCTGGAGCACATAGTCAACATGACCGATGGCAACGGCAACACTGCTCTACACTACAGCGTCTCCCATTCCAACTTCACCGTGGTGGACCTACTGCTTGACACAGGTTAATAGAATTTAGCTTTTTAGGACACATCAGAACATCATGGTAACAAGCAATGTAATTGGATAACCATGGGAAAATGCACTCAGTAACATACTTAATGTTAAGCAAAATAATGTTTTGTTATTGCATTTAGGATGCAACTCACTATGTAGTGCATACTATGGTTGTCACATGACCTAACAATCTTGCATGTTTACATGAGTGAGCAAGTTTCTAGGAATTCACAACAGATATTACTTACTCACTTGTTGCTCTCGAAATGGAAGGTCAAGCTTTAAAATAAGTCTCAAGTTATACATTATATGCTAATGAGCTGTTCTGAGTTGTCCATCAGTTTGGGACGTGGTTACAAAAGCTCAGGAAACTCAGCAATGCATACTGAGTTGTGGATGTGTTCATATGCAGGCATGTGCAATGTTGATCAGCAGAATAAAGCCGGATATACAGCTGTGATGCTGGCAGCGCTTTCAGCAGTCAAGGAGGAGGACGACATGGCAGTGGTCCAGAAACTCTTTCGTCTGGGCAATGTCAATGCCAAGGCCAGCCAAGTAAGTCACCCAGTTAATTAGATATTCATCTGCGATTATATCTTCTGCTCATTTGAATATGACATTTCAACTCATGAAGTTTCCTCACTGGCATCAAATGTTCATCCATTGAGTGCTTCCACTGCACAAAACATTCTTTATAGAGGGAAAAGTGTTCTTATTCAAATGTTTTTCACAAGAAAATGTGATTCGTTCAAGAACTGTTCACTGAAAGGTTCTTTGGGGAATCCAAAATGCCAGTAAGCTTTATTTTATAGAAATGACTTGATCTTTTATTTGCATTTGCCAAATGACAGTTTTACAGAATTCATTAAAGAATAAATACACCACTGTTCAAAAGTTTGGGGAAAAAATGTTTTAATTTTTAAAATATTAATATTTCTGTATCAAATAAGTGCTGCTCTTTTGAACTTTTCATTTATTAAAGAATGTGGAAGAAACATAACAGGTTACACAAATATAAAAGCAGCACTGTTTTCAATATTGATCATAATCAGAAATGTTTTATTGAGCTTCAAATCAGCATACTAGAATGATTTCTGAAAGATCATGTGACACTGAAGTAATGGTTCTGAAAATTCAGGCTTGATCATAGAAATAAAATACATTTTACAATATTAAAATATAAAACCATTATTTTAAATTGTAATAATATTTTACAAGCTTCTACAAATTTTTTGAGCATAAGAAACTTATTCGAACACATTTCAAATTTTTACCAACCAAGTTTTTGAAGATTTTCTGATATTTGCCAAAAAGTCACACCCAAAAATGTATGGCTGTAATTTCAAAGTAAAAAAAAAAATAAATAAAAAGAAATAAACTAAGTGGCACTGATTTGAAAAAAAAAGTTAAGCAATGCAAATATTCAACTAAATGGCTTAGAAAAGTTGTTTTGATATTTTGTATCTAATGCAATGAAATTAAGATACTGTGCTAATTCATACGGTCAGGCTTAGGTGTCTAATAACTTCACTGTATTTAAATTGTTGATATGTATATAAATGACTGCATTATTAGGGTGTTTACTATTCAAAGGGTTGATTGCCGTACAGCACGGATCCTCCAGCTGAGCGTGTGTTTTTGTTTTGTTTGTGGTTAGGCAGGACAGACGGCTTTGATGCTGGCCGTGAGTCACGGGCGGCAGGAGATGGTGCGAGCGCTGCTCGACTGTGGTGCCGACGTGAACATCCAGGACGATGAGGGCTCCACTGCTCTGATGTGTGCAAGTGAACACGGTCGGGCTGAGATTGTCTCCTTGCTGCTGGAGCAGCCAGGGTGTGACATTTCAGTTGTGGACAATGTAAGTACATCACAACCACAACCACCTTCATATAACCATGATGAATATGTACACGACACTGAAATATGTACCGTTTCTGCATAAAATAAAGCCACAATTAAAACAGCGGTCACACTAACTTTCACACATGCACATTAGTTCTGCTGTTAAGATACTATTATAGTTTTTATTTTAAAATGTCACTAATTTTAAAGTTTTAGTAGTTTAGTTGTGTTTTTGTCATGTTTCATAATTGATGTTGTCCTGAAGTCATTTCCTGATGCCCATATAGGTGAGGTCTAAAGTAATTGTAAGTGCTTGAAATCCAATGCAGTTGCTTGTTTCATTACAGTAGGAAGTGTGTTGTTTTTTGATGACACAGAGAAACTGGTCACACCCTAAATGTTGCTGAACTTGGCCAGTGTTAAATCGCCCAGTCTAACAATGCATTAGGAGTAAATCCATGCCCTTTGATTTCTCTCCTCTAGGATGGCAGTAATGCTCTCTCCATTGCTCTGGAGGCGTCCCACAATGATATTGCTGTTCTACTGTATGCCCATATGAACTACTCAAAAACACAGGCGGATGTAAGTCCTCTCACTCTGACCACACATTCAGCCCGTTTCCAACTCATTCAGGCAGAACAAACACAGGGATTTTGGCAATTTAATTACACTTTAAAGACTTGTTATAGCGGTGTAAGTGAAATAGGATGTTTATTCAGAAAAATGTAGGGTGAGACAGCAGTTTGGCATTGATTTAGGTCATGAAAAGCACGTGTTATATACTTGTTACTTACCAGAATGGAGCCAGATGTGAAAGGGAGTTTGTGGAAACCATGCCTTAATAGCTGTTTGGCTACTATTATCCAATAGCCCATGCAGCCTAATTCACATCAGTATAAAAGAAGAAAACTTAAGAGGCAGAGCATGTGATTATTTTGACGACTATTGTTTTTCAGTGCACTGATTCACAATAAGAACCTATTTTGAGAATTGCTTACTTTTTTTTTTTTTTTTTGTACGTACTGTTAAAATCTTCTGTGCTTCACAAAATGATGGAAAAATTGTAATAGTTACATCCATAAAAATGTAATTACGTAAATTGTATAATACTGGAGAGAAGTGAGAATATTAGCATTATATCTCAAATTGGTAACGGTAACTTTTGTGTTTGTTCTTCGTTCAGGTGCCATCTAAAGCAAACACCCGAAGCCCGTCCAGTCCTAGAAAAACATGGCCCTCAGAGTGACATATGGACACATTAACAACAAAATGGATATGAAAACAAGACTAACTAGCTTTACTGGAAGATTAACAATGTCCGTGTTACAAGTTTATATATATATATATATATTTATACTGTATTCACTGAATATTCATTTTTATGCACATATTTAATGCACTATAATGCAACATTACTATGTAAAATACTTATTAATGTAGGTCAGACCAATAATTTTACTTACTTTTAATCTTCAACAGGTGTATCTACTATAGTCAATTTCATGTAATAATGAAATAAGGTATTTGGGATAAGCACAGCTCAGCTGTAATGTTATTGTGATTATATGGTTCACAAGCTGAACATTTGATTTGATTAGCAGTCAGAAAAAGTACAAATCATACATGAGAATAAGACTGAAATATTGCAGCAGATTAGGTTGAATCATTCATATTCACTTACTTGTGTATTAAACATACATTGTGGCTTCATAATCCAGGCAACCTGTGATCGCTATAATTACATGCTGTTTGAAAAAGAGCAGCAACAAACACCTACATGAACTCCACCTTTGTTTTCTACTACACTGATTTATTTTTATCCTCTGATATAATTGGACAAAACACAGCCATTATATACAGAGTCTGTCATGTCTGGATTTGATGGTGGCCCTTTAGCTGAGTGTTTTTTTCTTCTTCTTTTTGCAATCTGTTATTTGAACTGAAAGGACATTGCCTTCAAGAGATCTTGACTGATTACAGAAAGGTTGCAGAATTGAACTTAAGAACTGAAATCAGTCAGGAATGGCCCCAAAACATAAACAAAACAAGCAGCATTTGAGAGAAAAATAGCACTTTTCAGTTGTGGCTGTGAAATGTTAAACATCTCCATAGTTGATGTGATGAACTACACCTGTTGTTACCCTGTTGTAGGACACTTGAGGAAAGACTGTTGTGTGAGATTTATTTTCCATTCATAATTATTTCCTGACCATCAGAGTTTGCTTGGTTCATTAACTGCAAAACACTGATAACTGAACTCAGCACTTTACAGAAATTAACAAACCAGGTGTTGAGTTAAATACCTGTAAATGTCTTAAACTAAACTAGAATGTTTACTGTAGATTTTAAATACAGACAATCTTTAATTTTATCCAAAGATGCAAACTCTGCAAACAGGCTAGGGAGTGTTTCAGTTGTCCTTTAGTTGCTCATTTAAACGTATTTTGACAATTCAAGTGTATTATTACTATTATTTTTTTCCAGGCCTCAAGTATGGTTTTGTATAAGTTTTGTTCTGTCAGTATTTTGTTTATTGTGTATTTTACTTGGTATCTGTATCTTTGTTTAAATGATTGTATCATGCTGTGCAGCTTATGCTATTTCATTTAGCAGTTTTTAGTATACGATTAAAGGAAAATTGTATAATGTCATAAAGTTAGTCATTAAGAAAATGCACCTCCCCTACAAAAGTGAATTTTTTCTTATATACGTACATCAATGTGACCAGTATAAGAAGGCTGGAACATATTAAAACGCAAGGAACCTGGCAAATCTTCAGGTCTGCTTGTCTCCAAAACATAACATTTAGTTTTAAAAAACTGTACTTACAAGTAAAATGACACAGTATATGGCTGAAATAAAAGGCACTTTAATGACTATGCTGCAATGAAGCACACTTTGTAATAATGTCAAATTAAAAAAGTTTTACCTTAAAGCTCATTTAAATAATTGTTCGTTTTTGTGCTTTAAAAGAAGTACTTATTTTGATATGTTGATTAATATACTAAAGCACGTGTAAAGTATGCATATGCAAATTATAGAAAATAGTATATATATTTGTAAAAATATATACAGTAATAATAATAGTAATACGTTAATAATAATAAAATTGTAATTTGCAAGTTTAACATTATAATTGTGTAAGTACAAATAGATGACAGAAGTTTCAATTAAAATGACATTAAAGTATATTTTAGTTCACCCTAAATGCTTGTCAGTACATTCAACACTTTGTTTCATAAATAGAATGATGAAATTACATATACAGTCATGACTGTAAACCTAAGTACAAGGTGTGCTTAAGTCAAACCTAAGCTGTTAAAAAAAACAACAAAACACTTGTAAGTTTACTAAATGTAAATAACATACAATTAAATGTATTAAATGTAATAAGTACTAAGTAAAAAGTCATATTAAAACAAGAAATCTGAAGAAAAACATTACACTTGCATTAAAGGGGTCATCGAATTCATTAATGTGTGTTGGCAGTGTATGTACAAATCTACCCTATAATGATAAAAATCCATGCAGTGGTTTTTAATTAATCTGTAAAAAATAATATCCCCTTTTTCAAATCGAGCCATTCTCAGATGCCTGTCGATGTGACGTCACGCCCACGACAGTTGATTGACATGAGTGTTTTACCTCAGATCAGCTGTAATAGTCCGCCCTCTTTGTTTTGATGCCAGAGCAGGGATGTAAGTTAGACAAGAATATCTCCGATTGAGCGATTGAGGTGTTGTGTTGCCGGATGTAATAATGAACATAGTGGTCGTCATTTACTCCTGACATCTGATCCGCTGAAGATGCAGTAGATTACGTTTGTTTGTGAAGGGAATGTGCCTCCTGATCTACATATATCTGTCTATGTTCGCGCGAATCATTCATGATCCAGCTTCACTTGCAGCAGAAGTGAGTATAAGGGTTTTTTTATGAATCTTTGCAATTGTCTTTCCTAATAATGTGCTAGTTAGCAAGTTTAGCCGCTAAATGTGGCTAAAGTAAACAGGCTCGTCACATCACAGAGAGAAGAGAGGGGCGGGGCGAGCAGAGCTCATTAACATTTAAAGCAGCCTCGACCAGAATGAGATGATTTTTGCAGAGCTGATTTTGGCAAGGTAAAAAGTTTGTTTTACACTACCATTGAGAATTTTTAAAGTTTCAAAGTATATTATGTACTTTTCATTAAGACCCTAAAGAATCATGTCAACTTGTGGAAAATGGGCATCTGATGACCCCTTTAAGAGATTCAACCCATCTTCAGCCCAACTACTCAAAATGCATATTTTTAGTGTCACTTAAGTTTTAAAGTTGCAGTACAGTGGTAATAACTGGTTCTGTTGCTTTGTAGAAGAAGAGATCAGAACTTAAGAATACGTTTCATGATAAATGCTGTGTCCTCTTGGCATAGCTGAAGTCTTGATGTTGCACCCAAACGTGGCCTTGGATCTGGTCTTAGCTCATGGTCTCAGGCTGGACCACAGTCTATTTCTACTGTACTAAAGATAATCATTACCTTTACCACTAATCTGCACGGTATCATCATCATTACAGAGAATTCACAAAAACTGCATGGCTCTGGATGAGTGTTTAGCCACTTTACAGCGTGGCTCAGTCTTTATAAATGTGCTACGATGAATTCAGTCTGCTCTTTAGAAGCTGTAAAGATGTTCAAATACACAACAGAAATCTTTCAGACAATGGTGTTTTAACATGACAACATGAGTTTAATGTACAATGTTGCTTGTGCAAGTTTCTTTAGTCAGATGCCACTGGTGAGAGGTTATAGCTGATGTTCATAAGCTCAATATCACTGCAAAAAATGCAATGACGCACCATCTGTCAGACTGTAGTGAATTTCCAAAGTGCAAAGCAGCACTAAAACTAAAGCATACAGTTACTCATTTCTTTTGTTTCTTATGAAAACAAGCCCATTCACGTTGATAAACTGCATTTGGTGGATACAAAAGAAAGGCAGAAACAGACATGTTTTATGAACAGAATATCTCTGAAGACCTACATATGAAATCATAATCAGAAAAATCTTTGAATCCTTTTTTTCAGGTCATTTCATAAATATGAAATACAAAGCACATACAGTATGAAATAGGAGAATATGGAACTCACGTAAGAAAAAAAAAACACATTGTTTTTATTCAGAGCTAAAATGTGCAATTTGATGCAGTATAATGATATTAATATACCCAAAACATAAAATGAAATTCTGTTTGTAAAGCAAATCAGTGAGATCTTTATAACAGTGTAGAAATATTGGAATACTACCAACAACATAAGAATGATGTTTACTTAAAATCAGTAAAACTTTCACAGTACTACAACCTTAAAGGAGAAGTCCACTTCCAAAACAAAGATTCACATATAATGTACTCACCCCCTTGTCATCCAAGATGTTCATGTCTTTCTTTCTTCAGTCGTAAAGAAATTATGTTTTTAGAGGAAAACATTTCAGCATTTTTCTCCATATAATGGACTGATATGGTGCCCCGAGTTTGAACTTCCAAAATGTAGTTTAAATGCGGCTTCAAACGATCCCAGCTGAGGAAGAAGGGTCTTATCGACCGAAACGATTGGTTATTTTAATGAAAATAATACAATTTATATACTTTTTAATGTCAAACGCTCGTCTTGTCTTGCTCTGCCTGGACTGTTTTTGTTCCGGTTCATGACTGTTTGTGTATGTCGAAAAACCCCCATCTCATGTTCTCCCTTAACTTCAAATCATCCTATATCGCTGTTTTACCGTTTTTGGTTGAGGGTGTTTGATCTTCTTTGCATGTTCACTTTGCAAAGACTGTGCCGGTACTTCTGCAGTGATGTAGGATGATTTTGAAATGATTTTTGAAGTTGAGGGAGAAAATATGATTCAAGTTTTTCGACATACCCTAACTGTCTTGAGTCAGAATACACAGAGTTCAGGGAGAGAAAGACAAGACGAGTGTTTGACATTAAAAAGTATATAAATTGTATTATTTTTATGAAAATAACCAGTTGTTTCTCTAGGGTCATCGGATGCTAAGCTCACTTTTACATGTTGTTTGAACATTAATGTGTGTTGGCAGTGTATGTACAAATCTACACTATAATGATAAAAATCCATGCAGTGGTTTTTAATTAAT
>JAHKKF010531468.1:0-17194 GCA_019740295.1 Labeo calbasu | reverse complement strand
ATTGAGAATTTTTAATCAAAGTATATTAGAGACTTTTCATTAAGACCCTAAAAAATCACATCAACTTGTGGAAAATGGGCATCCGATGACCCCTTTAACATAATAGAATAACCAGAAAAGGTGTTATCAGTAACTTACCAGTTTTGTTGTCTGTTGTGGTTTCAGAAGGTACAGGCACAGCTGTTGAAAGACAGTGTGAAATGTGTGGTGATGCATAGTATAGCAGTATAGAAAATGTTCAACAAACAATCATGAACCTGAAAGAACAACTGTCATTTAATAGACATTCAGAATAGAGTAAGAATAAATGATTTACAAACAAAATTATTCACTGTTTTTAATGGCTGTTGTAGTAGTTTGTTTAGTGGTGGTTGATGTTGAAACTGGAGAGACAATTGATCAGAATTACAGAGTCAATTGCATTTTTGGCGAACCTTTAAATGAAGTTTGTTTGTTGAAGGTACAGGTCCTTTAGATACAAAGCATATATCACATATTGTCGATGTAACTTGACATAACCTCACTGAATATATCAATAAAAAACTTACTCTCAACTGTTACTTTCACTGGATCAGAGTGATTAGATGGAATTTGAGTTCGTCTCTTCATCACAGTGTAGTAGCAGGTTATTGTCACAGATGAACTCTGATCTCCAGACCAAATACTGATCTGAGATCCAGTGAGTGAGAGCTGACATGATGAGCTGTGTTTTGAGTTACTTTCTCTTCCATTTATGATAAAGACACAAATCTCTATCTTCATCTTCAGATCTTCAGTATTCTCACAGCTCAGCTCAACTGTGTCTGTTTCCAGAACAACTGAAGCAGATGCTTTCAACTTGGCCTGAGGAAGAGCTAATGAATGAAAAATGTATATAATATTTTATCTAGAGATCTCAGATTAGATTCTGGTGAAAAACTGTTTTTTCCCCCTCCAGTGTCCCTAACTTTCATCCTGTTATTCCTATTATATGAGTGATTTTTGAGAGAAAATAACTGTACAAACAGTTAATTTCTAATTAAACAATGTTTTGTGGCATTAGTTGTTTCGACAAAATACATCAGTATTATAATATCAACCCTTCAAAAGTTGGTTGACATGCTCATGTCAGTCACTGGGCTTTTATTTGCATCTTGTTTATTTTATTGCTACTGTGTAAAAATCATGATAATCAAGTCATAATCAACACATCGTCATTTGGACTACTTTTGGTACTGCTTGTAACATTTTTTAAATGTCAATAAATAAATTATGATTACACCTGTCTGCCTGTAATGCTTTTATTCATACATGTTTTAGCAAATGGTTATGGTTAGGTTTACATGTAGGAGTAGGATTAGTGACTTATATATTTATATTTTTAATGCTATATTATTACCAAAATTCCCATTGTAGGCCTACACTGTCTGTCCATTTCTCTCCATTATGTTTATATATATATATATATATATATATATATATATATTCTCTATAAAAGTCTTAAGGTAGGGTTAAGGGATCGAAAATGTATCTATAAAATGGATTAAAAATGCAGCGATACAAATTATCTAAATGATATAAAAGATTGATAAAACATTGTGTTACTTTAGCTCTATATATGTAATAATTTTTACATTTTAGTTGTTAATATGTACATACTGTACATTTCAGCATCTATCCAAACATTTACATTTTGTACCTGTAAATGTTACATACTACTGTAATACCTATGTATAAACAATGAGACCAGGCTGCAATTTCTCACCTAGAACCGTCACTGTGGCAGGAGGAGAATGAGGTGATGTTTCATTATTCAGATATACTGTGTAGTAACAGTAAATGTTGAGTGATCCAGGTGATTTTACAGCTGCCCATCTGAACACTTTAGCACCAGTGAGCTCAAGATTACAGTTCCATTTGGTTTTTGTTTGATTCTTTTCTTTGTTTGGGTAGAAATAACACTGTTGCACAGCAGGACCTGCTGGTGTCTCACAGCTGATCTTCACTGAGCTGGACTCACTTATGACATCTGGAGATACTTTTACAGTAGGAGATTCTGAAACAACCCAAACAGACCATTACATCTCATTGACAATGTTTACAAGTACTGTACCAAAATATTTTAATATTAATCACGTATTGTGGGTTCTAAAAATGTGAAAAGCACAGCTGCTGATAAAATGTACTATATACAGGTACATTCTATAGTACAAAGAATATGTCAGGTAGGTTGTATTAAAACACCATGTCACGTGAGAAAATATTGCTGAAAGATTATAGACAATAATTTGTCTAATTTGTTCACTACATGTACAACAGTGTACAGAATTTAATTAACATTGCACAACAGAGATCACTTACTGTGAGAATGAACCTCAATAAAAAGCTGAAAAACTATGAAAACGAGCAACTCCATTACGAATGTGAGAGACAGAATGAGGCAATGAGTGAATTAGGAAGTAGCACATCAGACCACAGGAAGTGTTTAATGCATTGTTCTATGAAGATGAATGTAGATCATGTGACCACATGTACAATACAATTCAAATACGCTAACAGAGAGCAGATATGGGGCATATTTTGTGCTCAAACTCACACTAAAGATGGAAGGTAGTTTTGTAAAAGTAAATGTGCCAAAAAATAACTCTTCTATTAATAGGCTCGAAGAAAAACTAGATCATGATATCAAAATTAATACTGTGGACATATTTATTCACTCAAGTAGTTACACAACTGAAACATTTTTGCAAAACTCAAAAAAAATCTACCTATAAATAAAATTCGCTGCAGTTTTCAGCTGAAATTAATATTACAGGAAGCAAAACATCAACAAATTCTATTCAAATTATAGGGGAAAATTATTGATTACTAAAGACTTATTTTCTGCTTTTTCAGCTCTATATGTATGATAACCTTTTACTCATCAGGCATTTGATTTCTGAACTGCTGTGATATATGCATGAACCAGTGTAATAAAATGTTGGCACAGTTAGCACCACTCACTGGACATTTCGCTTTGAAACTGAGTGATATAAAGTGATATAATACAATTTTTGCCAAAATGTTGCCACAGATTTTTTCCTGAGCCTGTGTTGCAGCTGTCTGCTATGAACATCTCACTGCTGCTACACTTTCTATACTACCTACTTATTTAACTGTCAGTTTTTATGGTGTCATTTGTGGTACTATTGTCTGTATTTGTTAATTTTTTTAGCCCTTGGTACTGTCTGCTACGCACTATTGTGTTTCATTTTTATCCATTGTCATGCAATAAAAATAAATTTGACTTACTGCAGTAATAGTCTCTATAGTCAAACGAGTATGTCAGGTAGGTTGTAGTTTTTTGTTCTAATAAAACTTTCTTACCTATAAATGTGGACATTTTTTAAGTAGACAATAAACAGCAGCGATCACTTACCATAAGATTTAACCTCCATCAGGAGCTGAAAAATTATGAACATAAAAAACTCCATTACAGCGAGTGTGACAGAGACAGAATGAGACTCTCACACTGGGTGAATAAGGACGTAGCACATCAGTCCACAGGAAACCTTATAATGTACTGTGCATTTTGATGTAGGTGAAAGTATAGATCATGATTCACATTTACAGACATGTACAATGTAACGTTTACATATATGTGTATCAGAGCATGAACAATAATATCTGATGTAATGGTTTTAGAGGTCTGAAATATGATAGATAGATTTTTAGTTCAGCTCTCATTGAATGCCCAAGCTCTTCTTACAGTGTAAGACCATTGGTGGGGCTTGCCAGACAAAATGCTCTGGATATTCACTTCAGTCACAGTATGTTCCACACCAAACACTGAATAATGAAAATAAACACTTATTTGTCTGCAAATTAAGATACTTTTTATAGTGGTTATACATAATAAAACTATACTTCAGACTGATCAGTGTATTTTTACCAATGTGTAGGCCTACACGTGATCTTCTGTGCTTAAGTGAACTGGTTTATATATAATTCTCAAATGCAAGTCGAGTGTGAGAAAAGAGACAGAATGAGACTCAAACAGTGCATGTTTTAAGAAGTGGCACATCAGACCACAGACTATTTAATGCATTTGTGTGGTCATTTCTATGACGATGAATGTTGATCGTGTGACCAAATGTACAGCTGTGTACAAACACTCACACTAAAAGAAGGAAGGTCATTTTGTAAAAGTTACATATAAATGTGCCAAAACAAACTCAAGCGGTTCAGTTGCTCATTTATCAGACAACTGACAGAGAAAATAATACAAGTTATGTCAGTATGCTCATTTTGTTAAATCGTACTGTGTATTTTATATTTACTTAATAATATTAAAAACTGCACTGTATGTATTCACCTAGTAAATAAAAATCAATCATATCTCACTGCTGCTAGACTTTATATATTACCTATTGACTTGGCAATTCTGTTTTTATGGTGTGTACCTTGTAGTATTGTCAGTATTTATAGTCAATATTTATTGTTGTCTTTTAGCCCTTGTTACTGTCTAATACACTCTATAGTTTCATTTTCATCCATTGTCATCCAATGTCCTAAAAATGACAATAAATTTGACTTTTAACTACAGTAATACTATACAGTAAAACAAATATGTCAGGTTTATGTGTTTGTGTTTATAGAAAACCTTCACACCAATCAGACATGCCGAAATATTTTAGTGAAACTCTGTTTATTTTAAATAAAATTTTAAGAGGACAGTAATCAGCAGAGATTTACAGTAAGACTAAACCTCCAAAAGAAGCTGAAAAACTTTGAAGATGAACAACATAAGAGCGAAAGAGACAGAGTGAGACCTAAACAATGGATGAATTAGGTAGTGGCAGATCAGACCACAGGAAACCCTTTATTGCACTGAGCAGTTTAATGTAGAACAAAGTGCAGAACATTAGACGTGTGCAAATGTAACATATATATATTGTACAGTGTGAACAAAAATATTATATATAAGAGAGGCGTTAAATATGTTTAAAGATAAATATTTAAATTCTGGTATAAGTTTTAGGATTGTTCTCACAATATATATATATATATATACTGACTAATGAAAATAAACACCTACTTTTCTGCAAGTAATGATACTTTATTTATAGTGGCTGTACGATGTAGATATGAGATTCTTCAGTGCATCTCCACCAAACTGTAGACTTAATCTTCTGCGTTTGAACGAACTGGTTTGTCAGGGATCGTGCAGTACAGATGATAAACATTCTTAAGGAAGAAGAGCGATTATTAAAGACGTCAAGTAAATGTGTTTGTATTCTGTTCAGGATGGATGATCATGTATATTAGGTGTGTGACTGTGTTCACAAATACCTCATTTTCCTCTATATTTCCCTGTTCCTGTTGTTTATTGACCACAACATCTATAATGCAATGCAGAAGCATTCATTGCTTAAAAAAACATGTTGACCTTAATGAGCATGCTCTTTGTTATAAAACTTAAATGCATTTTTAGCTTTGTCCAGCTTCCTCCTTATTATCTCAGTGTGATTGGGAAGCTCATTTTTACAGTCTGTTCGGATTTTAAAAGTCATGTACTGTATTCCAGTCTTTCTTACTATGTTCTGATATTCTGCTGTCACCAGGAAGTGTGGAGGTTGTAGTAGAAACTGCAGAAAAAAACAGCATAGAGTTATAGTATTAAAACAGAATATTAATAAAAATCATACATCTCAAATATGAATGAATCCAGTGGATTAATCCAGCATTAATTCTACACAGTGACTTTAACCATTGAGGAAGAATACATGAACTTACTCATGGTTTCATTTGTCTTGCTTGTTGACAGGTTTGTCGTGGAATGAAGGCCTGATATTGGGAGGTGAATTGCTTTTCAGAAGGGAATCATTTCTCAAATTTTAACATAATAGAATAACCAGAAAAGCTGTTATCAGTAACTTACCAGTTTTGTTGTCTGTTGTGGTTTCAGAAGCGGACATAACGGCTAAAGCTGTTGAAAGACAGTGTGAAATGTGTGGTGATGCATAGTATAGCAGTATAGCAAATGTTCAACAAACAATCAACAACCTGAAAGAATAATTGTCATTTTATAGACATTCAGAATAGAGTAAGAATAAATGATTTACAAACAAAATTACTCACTGGTTTTAATGGCTGTTGTAGTAGTTTGTTCAGTGGTGGTTGATGTTGAAACTGCAGAGACAATTTATCAGAATTACAGAGTCAATTGCATTTTTGGCGAACCTTTAAATGAAGTTTGTTTGTTGAAGATACAGGTAATTTAGATACAAAGCATATATCACATACTGGTGATGTAACTTGACATAACCTCATATGTTTTATTTATTTTTTATTTTATTTTTAATGCTATATTATTACCAAAATTCCCATTGAAGGCCTACACATTTCTCTCCATTATGTTTACATTTATATATTTTTATATTCTCTATAAAACTCTTAAGGTAGGGTTAAGGGATCAAAAATGCATCTATAAAATGGATTTTTTAAAAAATGCAGTGATACAAATTCTCTAAATGATATAAAAGATTGGTAAACATTGTGTTACTTTAGCTCTATATGTGTAATAATTTTTACATTTTAGTTGTCAAAATGTACATACTGTACATTTCAGCATCTATCCAAACATACAAAAATTTACATTTTATACCTGTAAATGTTACATACTACTGTAACACCTATGTATAAACAATGAGACCACGCTGAAATGTCTTACCTAGAACCGTCACTGTGGCAGAAGGAGAATGAGGTGATGTTTCATTATTCAGATATACTGTGTAGTAACAGTAAATGTTGAGTGATCCAGGTGATTTTACAGCTGCCCAGATGAACACTTCAGCACCAGTGAGCTCAAGCTCACATCTAAAACTGTTTTTTTATTTTCTTCTCTTCTCTGTTTGTGTAGAAATAACACTGATTCACAAGAACATCTGCTTTCATCTCACAGCTGATCTTCACTGAGCTGGACTCTCTTATGACATCTGGAGATACTTTTACATTAGGAGATTCTGAAACAACCCAAAACAGATCAATACATCTCAGTGACAATGTTTACAAGTACAATAATACTTTAAAATTGTAAAAAGGACATATACAGGTACATTCTATAGTACAAAGAATGTGTCAGGTAGGTTGTAATAAAACATCACGTCACGTGAGATATTGCTGAAATGTTACAGACAATAATTTGTTCACTATAAATGTGACAGTCTACAGAATTGAATTGGCAACAAAGATCACTTACCATAAGACTGAACCTCAATAAGAAGCTGAAAAACTATGAAAACGAACAACTCCATTACAGCGAATGTGAGAGACAGAATAAGGCAATGAGTGAATTAGGAAGTAGCACATCAGACCACAGGAAGTATTTAATGCATTGTGCAGTCAGTTCTATGAAGATGAATGTAGATCATGTGACCACATGTACAATACAATTCAAATAGACTAACAGAGAGCAGATATGGGGCACATTTTGTGCTTAAACTCATACTAAAGATAGAAGGTAGTTTTGTAAAAGTAAATGTGCCAAAAAATAACTTTACTATTAATAGGCTCGAAAAAAAGACTAGATCATGATATCAAAATTAATACTGTGGACATATTTATTCACTCAATGGCCACTTTATTAAGTGTTTACTTATGTTTACTTGTTTGATGCATAAAAGCAGACAAGTGATTCATTTGTTCATTGACAATTGTTTGCTGCAATTATTAAATAAATATTGAATATTAAATTATAAGAGACAGAACATCACTGCAACCTAAACTAAATAATAATGATTATAGACATCTCAACTATGATGATCATTCTCAAAACAAAATATTCTTGTTTATTTTCATTTACTAAGTTTTTTTTCTGAAGTGGTAGCAGTACTCTGTTCTCTTATAAATAAAACAAAAATGTACAAGTTTCTGACTTTCTGGTAGAATCAGTCAAAGTAGAGGCTGCTATAATAGAAATAACAACATTTCAGACTGTAGTTACACAACTGAAATATGAGAAGAAAGAAAGCAGAGTGAGCTGCTTGACAGGTGTATGTTTTTGTGGCTGTTGTCATAGTTTCGCCAACAGAGGTCGCTGTTGAGACTGTCACAGATTGGACAAATGCATAGTCTTGGGAAACATGATTTATTTTGCTGTTTTATATAGATGAACAATATTAATATATGAATTTTTTTAAAAAAAAATACTGATCTGAGATCCAGTGAGTCAGAGCTGACTTTAGTCAGTTTTTAGTTTCTTTCTCTTCCATTTATGATAAAGACACACATCTCCATCTTCAGATCTTCAGTATTCTCACAGCTCAGATGAACTGACTGTTTTCAGAATAACCGTGGCAGATGCTCTCAACTTGTCAAAAGGAAGACCTACTGAAGAAAAAACGAGAGAAAAAGAATAATGATCAGAAAGCAACAGTACATTTTATTGCTTGGCTTCTGTTTTCATGTCTGAGAAACCTCATTGGTCCAAAACAGTCTCTCACATTGATATATTCAGGATTCACCACTTTTTGACTAATGAATTTCGATGACTTCCATGATCCTCACAGTCAATCATTACATTTTCAGATTATTACAGAGGTATTTGAATAGATTTGTAAATGACAGTATGAGGAACAGCTGCAACAGAAATTGAAGTTTAAAGAGCAAAATGTCTCTGTGTGCTTATGAAGTATGTGTTTCATTTTAAAAATAAACTTCACTCTCAAGTTTTTGTGACAGTTGTCACATTTTAAACAGTAGAGGTCGCTACTGTGGCTTAAATAAGATTTCAACAATGTAACAATGTGCATATAGGTTGGAAATAAAACTTCAGTAGTGTTATTAATACAGTATAAAATACAATAATACAATCTTAAAATATCAGAAAACTGGAAAGTGAGCTGGACAGAAATATCTTTTAATAAACTTTAATAAACACTGAAAAAATCACCTAGCATTGGTTTAGAGAACTCATTCAAAATAAACAGCAAATTAATATTCAAATGATTTTTTAATACACTGTAGAATCTGTGATGATGTACATAGTAATAAAAGCTCAAATGTTGAGATGTAAGGTATATGTACCGAATGTTTGACTTGGAATGTTTAATTTAAAAATAATCGGCAACCACAAGTTTTTATGGTTGTTGTCAAAGCTTTAACAGTAGAGGTCGCTGTTCAGACAGAAACACAGGATTCGACAATGTTAAGTGTCCATTTAGTCTGGAAATAAAACTGTAATTAGTAGTGGAATTAATATTACAACCCAATATACAATAACACAACAATATCAGAGCTGCTGTACTATGAGAATTCTCTACAGGTATATTGAGATGGTTACTCACTTGTTTTTGTGGCGTATGTCAAAGTTATATCAGTAGAGGTCGCTGTTGAGAGTTGAGACTGTCACACAATGGACAAATACAAGTAGGTGTGTAGTCATTTGTTTTTGAGAAGTGATTACGTTTGTAAATAGATCAGTTATTTCAACATATGTTCTTTGTATGAAAGCAAGCTTCACAAAAAAAAGTTTATTTATTCTGTGACAGCATCATACAACTGCTAGAATCAGCATATGTTGTTTCTGACGTGAGAGACGTTTCTGACGTGTGCATGTATAGCTATTCTGAGCACTTCAGCACCAGTGAGCTTGAGCTCTTATATTCTTCTCTTCTGTTTATGTAGAAATAACACTGATACAATATAACATCTCTTGGCGTCTCACAGCTGATCTTCACTGAGCTGGACTCTCTAATGGCATCTGGAGATACTTTTACAGTAGGAGATTCTACAACAACCCAAACACATAATACATACATACTGACATTAACAAGAATATTATCATATAACACAAATTTTCATATTATGATATTAACCTCAAGTACAGTCATTAACCTGATTTCTATAACTAAATATTTCAGATTGTAGCAGCTGAATACATACACGAAAAAATTAAATAGCAAAATAAATATCATGTGGGTTATAGTTCATGCGTTTGAATATTTATATTAAAACTTCTCATATAACAATCAGACATGCTGAAGTAGTTTAGACTGTTTTTCCACTATAAATGTGAACATACAGTATTTAATCAAAAATAAACAACATAAATCACTTACTGTAGGACTGAATCTCTATTAGGAGCTGAAAAGCAATAAAGATGAACAACTCCATTTCAGCAAGCGTGAGAAAAAAGACAGAATGAGACTCACACAATAAGAAGAATAAAACATTAGACCACAGGAAATCTTATAATATATTGCGCAGTTCACATATGTAGATGAAAATGCAGATCATAACACCGCACGTACAACCGCGTGCACTGTTACATAGGTCAGATTGGACTAGATGCACCCACTTTGTACTCACTGGTTGATTTCATATTAGCATACTACACATGCTATTTCTGTCATATAGAGACAGTATATGTAAGGAGTAAGAGTAGGATGCTAGAATGCTGTTTTGAAATTGGCCACATATGTGACCCTGGACCACCAAACCAATCATAAGAAGCACAGGTATATCTGTAGCAATAGCCAAAAATACACTGTATGCGTCAAAATTATAAATTTTACTTTTATGCAAAAAATCAGTAGGATATTAAGTAAAGATATTTTGTCAATTTCCTACCATAAATATATCAAAACTTAATTTTTGATTAGTAATATGCATTGCTAAGAACTTCACTTGGGCAACTTTCAAGGTGATTTTCTAAATATTTCGATTTTTTTTTTTTTGACCCTTAGATTCCAGATTTTCAAATAGTTGTATTTTGGCCAAATATTGTCCTATCCTAACAAGCCATTCATCATTAGAGAGCTAATTTATTCATCTTTCAGTTCATGTATAAATCTCAGTTTATACATGAACTGGGTCACATATGTACTACTTCATTTAAATATAGCGAAAATAACTACTATTAATGAACTTAGACTAGATAATAATATTGAATTTATTGTTATTTAATTAAATTAAACAGTATTTAAACATTGCTCCTAGCTGGCCTGTTGAATTGTATGCTGGGTTGACTGCCTGTTAAGTGCATCCTTTTTTCTTTTTGTATATTTTGTATGTTATTGTACGTAGCTTTGCATTAATAATGTTTTCACTTTTTAATTAGTCATGGGGGTATAGTAGCCTTTTTTTATTTGATAGATAATTTTGTTGTTCCTGTCAGGAGTTTGCTGGGTGTTTGTTTGCTGTTGCAATCAGGTTAATGCATTTTCATGACATGGCCAAAGTAGAACTAATATGCATGCAGAGAGGTACTAAAACATGTAGTGATCCAGTTACCCATTAAGCAAAGGCAGGTGACCGCCTTGGACAAATGTATACCATTACTATATTTGCATATGCATATACTTGATCACATATGCTGAAATATGTTGGACAATGAAACTTTTTTATGTACAAATGTGTGTTTTTTATGTACAAATCATCAAAAGATGAACTTTGATCGTGTGACCACATGCACAACTGTCTTCACTTTAACAGAAAACAGATCTGGGGCAAAGACTCACACTAAAAGAAAGAAGGTAGTTTTGTAAGTCATTTCACTTGGAAACTGCTATGAAACATGCAAGAAGCTAGACTCACATTTCCAGACCTCTCTGCAAGTATTTTAAGTACCTGAAGGAATATGCAAATTTTGAATAAAAATCTCTTAATTCACAAAAACGTTTTTATGCTTGCTTGAGGTGATTTTTGACTTGTGCGAAAAAGGCTTAGTGCAAATAATGGAAGATGGAAACACATTTGCCAAATAAATTCCTCTAAACACTCTAAAAAATACGTCTTCCAGATGTAAATGCAGATGTCAAATAGACGTCTCGTCGCTTGTTGTATTCTTCAGTTGTAAGTCACTAAATGAATAAAAGTAAACATCTCCATTAGAGTGTGAATGAGACAGAAAGAAACTTTAAACAATAGGTAATTTAGGAAGTGGCAGATCAGACCACAGAAAACCATTTAATGCACTGAGCAGTTTTATGTAGATCAAAGTACAGATCGTTAGACCACACTCACAGACATGTGCAGTGCAACATTTACATGTATGCAACTGAGTGTAAAGAATATAATACTTTTAGACAGGGGTGTAAAATACTTGAGTCATTTTACTTGATTGCTGCACTTAAGAGTTTTGTCATATTCATACTTTATTTAAGTACAAATTAACTGACTACTTGCACTTTTACTTGATTACATTTCTAAAAAAAAAAAAAAAGCAGTACTTTTTACTCCTTACCATTTTATTTCAACTTGAAAAGTACTTGTTACTTTATTTCTTTTTTTTGTCTTATGCACATTAAATATGGTAAATGGAAGCAAGAGCTTTTGACTTGTGAGAACCAGTTAGGTTTGAGAACCTAATTTTATCTATTTTTTGTCTATTTTAATAAAGCCATTAGCTGTCAGCTTGGTGTGTGCTGGACTGCCGGCCTAATATATTGGCTGAATGCATGTTTGTACATAATGTATAAACACATGATTGAATGATCTAAACACACATTTTTTAAGTAATACAGAATACTACAAAGAAAGAAAATATTGGTTTAAACCTTCATATGGTTTAAATGTCATCAGAAAAGAAGTAAAACATTTTCATTTACATGTATCATTATATTTTTAGTTCAATTCACTGATTCCACACCAAACACTAAAAATAAACATCTACTGTATTTATCTGCAAGTAAAGACACTTTACTTATAGTGGCTGTACATAATGAAACCAGACTTCACACTCATCACTGCTTCTTCACCAAACTCTAGGCCTGATCTCCTGCGTTTGAGTGAACTGGTTTGTCAGGGATCGTGGCGTACAGATGATAAACATTCTTAAAAAAGAAGAAAGAAAGTTACAAAAGACACACATGAAATAAATGTGAAGTAAATGTGTTTGTATTCGGTTCATGATGGACAGTTACAGTGCCTTGCAAAAGTATTCATACCCCTTCATTTTTCCACATTTTGTTATGCTGCTGCCTTATGTTAAAATGCTTTAAATTACTTTTTATAATGGCAAAGCAAAAAAACAAAACAAAACACGTTTTTAACATCTTAGCAAATTTATTAAAAATAAAAAGCTTAAATGATTCCATTGCATAAGTATTCATATCTAATACAAATAATTTAGCTCAGGAGCATTCATTTTGCTTGTACAGTAGATTTACACTTGTACAGAAGTGTTACTACACTTCGAGTGAAATTAACCTGTGGCAAATTCAACTGATTTAGTATGATTTGGAAAGACACACACATCTTAATAAAAGGTCTAACAGCTGAAAATGCATATGAGAGCAAAACTAAGCCCTGAGGTAAAAAAAGAAAAAAAAAAAAGCCTGTAGAGCTCAAAGACAGGATTGCATCAAGCCACACATCTGAGAAAGAGTTCAGAAAAAAAATTCTGCTGCATTGAAGGTTCACAGAAGCACATAGTCTCCATTAACCTTAATAAATGGAAGAAGTTTAAAAACCATGACTCTTTCTAGAGCTTGCCTCATGGCCAAATTGAGCCAAGAAAGGCAGATAACTGCCAAATATTGATGCGCAAATCTTGTTGAATCATACTCAAAAAGACTTGAGGCTGTAAAGGTGCTTCAGCTAAGTACTGAGTTAAGGGTATGAATACTTATGCAATATACTTATTTCAATTATTGATTTATAATATATGTATGAAGTTGTGAGAATTCTGTCTTTGCTTTGTCATTATAGTGCATGGAGTGTAGATTTATGTGGGGGAAAAAAGTAAAACTGTTTAAAAAATTTAAAACTGTTTAACATAAGGCAGCAACAAAAAACGTGAAAAAAATGAAGGCACTGTATGTATGTTTGGTTTGTGGCAGTGTTCACACATACCTCACTTTCCTCCGTATTTTCCTGTTTCTGTTGTTTATTGGCCAAAACATCTGTAATGCAAAGCAGAAGTGTCATATCAATTTAAGAACATGTGTTGACCTTGATAAACAAGCTCTTTGTCATGAAGCTTTAGTGTATTTTAAGCTTTGACACTTAGTATCAACACTTAGCACATTAGTATCATCTTTTCTCAGATTCATTCTGTGCATCAGTGTGGTGATGCATTTAGTATTTGTCCTACTTCAGCTCATTTTTTGTTTAGACCTAATAAAAACATTTCATTACCTGAGGGCTGGTAAATTGGATTTATAGATGTAATGACAGAGCGAGTGTCTGTGGGATCTGCTGTGCTGTCCTGATATGACTTTGGGTGTTCGAGGCCTTTGAAAGAACAGCATGATGGAGAGGGTCAAACAGAGTCAATAGTCAAAACTATAAAAGCAATAAATGTGAGGACAAATGTAAAATGGCTTTACATAAAAAGCTTAAAACTTGGTGTGTGTGAACAAAAGGTGTAGGAAACATAAATGTTTATTGTCGATAGAGCTTATTTTTTGCAATATCCCAAAAGCCGGTGAAAAAATCATATTGGTTTTAGTTTTAAAAATCTGGGTGAGGACGACTTCTCAAATTGAACTTCTCAAAATCACTGCACTGAAGAAGGGGTATGACTTCTGAATACTTGGAATATATAGCATTAAGTTCTTTGCACTGCTTTTTTGAGACGTTTATGATGAATGATTTTTATTTTGATGTGAAATGTTCATTGAAGAGAAGATGAGGCTAATAATACTGATCTTCTGAAGACTTGAAAAAGGAAATGGGTGGAGTACCAGTAGCTGTGGTCACTGCACAAAACAAGCTTGCTTGGTGACATTTTTATTCTTAGAACATTTTCTGAGAATGACATTCACTTACCTCCAGATATAGCTTGAGATGTGGCTGGTACAGAAATGATCAGAGAATATGTCTCTGCAGGCCCAGAACAACTCTATATAACATAATCAATAATTAAAATCCAGTCTATTATGTCAGTCTTATTAATTATGGATTATACCTATTTATTATTATAAATATTATAGTGACACTCACCATACCAGTTCCTTGACTGGTCCCATAAGGGTTTATTGATCTAATGTTATTTGTAAGAATCAAATGTCAAACATCAGGTAAGATGCTAAGCATCTACACATACAGCTCCTAGACTACAAAAGTATGTTTTACAAAAAGAAAGATTAAATCAATTAAAAAAAAAGTCTACAGTACATATCACAGACTACTGAATTGAATGCATGATGAAAACAAACTTACTGTTTCTTTCGTTTTTTACCTAGAAAACAATGAGCTACTGCATTAAATGTTCAGTTTTTTCCCATACATATAAATTGATATTGACATTAAAATGCTTACTTGCAAACCGGCATAGACAGATGAGTCCCATGAGTCCAGACAAAATTACAGTAACACCAGTGGAAAAAAGCACTATAAACCATATATCTGCGTCAAAACATAACCAACACTTTAATACATATTTATGTGTACGATGTTCAATTTGGTTGTTTTAAATACATCAGTCCACCTAACAACTGATAGTGATACATAAACAGATGAACTGAGAAAATTAATGTACATTGTAAATTGGTTTTATTTTTGTTGTGTGCATGGAAACGAGTAAACATTTTACAGAGATTTGAATGAGAATGGTCAAATTATTTCAAATATGGATGACAGTTGCTTAGAATAATACATATATGTGTGTATGAGTGAGTGGGGTTCAGTTGTGGAAATGACAAAGTCCTTTTGTGAAAATTTTTTAGTGGATGTTGCTGTTGAAACTACAGTGAGAAAAGTTAAAGTTGTATTTAACAAAGATTGACCTATGTACATTGCAATGAACAAAACATTGTAAAAATAACCATAATAAACAGAAAACAGGACAATGGACGATGGACTAGCTCCAAAATGATTTTTTTTTTTTAACTTCAATTCAATTTGAGCACTGAATTAACTTACTTGTGGTTTTCTTTGGCATGCTTGGCAGGTTTGTCTTGGAATGGAGTTCTTTTAATATAAAAATAACATATCACATTGTTTCTCAAATTTAAAATGATCTAGAAGAACCAGAAAAAGTGGTATTAGTAACTTACCAGCTTTACTGTATGTTATTGTTTCAGAAGTGGACATTACAGTTAATGCTGTTGAAAAGACGTGAAATTTGCAAAAGTTAAATTTTATATTGAGCGCTGTATTTTTATAATTCTGTGTCATATGCGAAACAGTCTGCAAAAGATGCAAGACACAAGCCTAATAGTCACGCACATCTGTCTAGTGCATTTACATATAAAAACAATGGAAAAGTAGCACAGTGGAATGGAAAAACATGTTCTGTGTGAACGGCCCATAACCATGTTGAAAAAGCAGCATAATCATGAACCATGTCATTACTGTTGTATATTCTGCTACTGTTTACCCTGTACAAATAAACTTTGAAAATGGATGCCAGCTTTTGAATCTAAAATATTAATTTCACACAGTGACTTTTGAGTAACAATGAATGAATTGTGGTTTCGTTTGGAGACAATTTATCAGAATTACAGGTAGTTTATGTGCAAACTTTAAAACAAAGTTTCTTTGTTGAAGGTACAGGTTCCTCAAATACCTAAGAAAAACCTTAACTTTCAGTCTTTTTGTAATATCATGTAGTGGTAGTAGTTAGTGTTGCACGATATACCGGTACTTAAAAATTATCGTGATACCCTGCTTTTAAAAATGGTATAATTCCGCATTTTACTAGTACCGGTACTTTAAGAATGCATTTTAATAAGAGCCGTATTTTTGCATGTCTGTGTTAGTTAATGGTGTGGATGCGCAGTTTTGTTTACTACACACATACGTGTGACACTTGCAGTGTTTTCAGTCTCTGCCGCCTCAATATATGAGTACATGAACACATGAACATAATTTCTAGAACTACTCTGAGAGTCACTTCATGAGCATTTTACTGTTTCTTTTGCGGAAAACTATCGTCATATAATGAAGACCCTAAAGGTCTTCACAGAAACCCGTCAAAATAAACGTTCAGTTTAACTTGACAGTCAGAAATATATATTACTTAATGAAAAGATAGTACTGCTACTACTAAAAAATATTATTAAAACAATGTTTAAGGAATATTTACCAGAAAAAAATATTTACCAGAATTTATTTACCAGAAAATTGTAAATACACTATTTCTGCAAAAAAAAAAGAAAGCCTATAACTAATTAACTCTTTATCAGATCTAATTATCCTTTATAAATTCATTAGACATGCTTTTGATTATTAAAATGTAATGAAACAATTAAAATAGAATCCAGAAAATTAATGGAAAACAGAGATT
>JAHKKF010531466.1:0-13729 GCA_019740295.1 Labeo calbasu | reverse complement strand
ATTCCCAACACTGCCCACAACAACATTAAAATAGTGTAGATTAGTGTACAATGTTTTATATTTATTTTATAGTTATATTAAATTAGATTTCTTTTTTTAAGTAACGCAATAGTTACTTTGCCTGGTAATTAGTTACTTTTATAATGATGTAACTCAGTTACTAACTCAGTTACTATTTGTGAGAAGTAACTAGTAACTATAACTAATTACTTTTTTAAAGGTACGTGCCCAACACTGGTTGTTATATATTACAAAATATAATGTTGCAATTACAAGAAACACAATTACAAGATATAAAGTGAAAATTGTCAGTCAAAATATAATGTAACATTATGAAATACATTCAAACTGTTTTTCAATATTGCTACTTTGAACAGAGTTAAAATTGCATGAAAAAGTTACATTTCCACAAACAGTTGCAATTTCAAGATAAAGTCAGACTGCAGGATATAGTCACATTTTCAGGTATAAAGTTGAAATTATGAAATATACAGTCACATTAATATAAATGTTAAACTGTGAGATATGAAGTCACATTGTAAGATATGAATTGACATTTTTTTTAAAAATCTGCAGGATATGAAGTCATACAGTCAAACATAAAGTAACAATATTGAAAGACAAAGTTGCAATAGCACAATATTTTAAAGATAAAAAGTCACAGTAACACTTTAATATAGGTAGCAATTCTTACTATTAACTAGTTACTTATTAGCATACCAATTTTTAACATATTGGCTGTTTATTAGTACTTATAAAGCACATATTCTGCATGACCATATTATACATTCCTATTTCCCAATACCTAAACTCAGCAACTACCTTACTAACTATTGATAAGCAGCAAATTATGAGTTTATTGAGGCAAAAGCCGTAGTTAATGGTTTGTTAACAGTGAGAATTGGACCTTAAAATAAAGTGTGACCAAAGTCACATTATGAGATACAAGTTGAAACAGTGAGAGATATAGTCGCACTGCAGAAAACATTAAACCGTGTTTTATAATCTGTAAACTGTAAATTTTAAGATATATAAAAACACAATATCAAGAAACAAAGTTGTAGTTAAGAGATTTAAAGTTGCAATTTTTGAGAAACAGTAGCAATTTTAAGATAAAAAGTCACTAAGAAAGTCACATGAAATATAAAGTCACACTGCGTGATATAAAAATCGCAATTACCTTAATTTTATAATTTTATTATTATGTTTTAGTCTAAAGCAGAAGCAGGCTTCCATGCATAACACAGTTTATAAATGCCAAAATTCAATAGTAAGCACTGTTAACACTTTAGTATAGGGACCAATTCACACTGTTAACTAGCTACTTTTTAGCATGCATATTACCAACATATTGGCTGTTTATTAGTACTTATAAAGCACATATTCTACATATCTAATCCTACCCAATACCTAAACTTAACAACTACCTTGCTAACTATTAATTAATAGTTTATTGAGGCAAAAGTCGTAGTTAATGGTTTGTTAATAGCAAGAATTGGACCTTAAAATAAAGTGTGACCTAAAAACCCACTACTAACAAGGTTGTCGACACATTTGCCAACGTATTGCATCTTGCATGTTCTGCTTTATTTACAGTTTTTTTTTGTTTTTGTTTTTTTTCCCACAATAAAGAGTAAGTAAAACCTACAGGAACGGGTAAGGCAGTCCATTGTTCATTTGGAATCAGATTAAATGTATGTGCCTTGGGTTGCCTATTAGAATAAGCTCAGTATCCCCCATTGTCCTGGTCCCTTTATGCTGAGGAGTTTGATTTTATTCCTCCACTAAGCTGTTTCGTGGCTTACATGCCCCACTGCACTGGTATTTACTCATTGCTTCTTTGTCTGGAGAATTTCTCTATTAGAATCCACATATATATATATGAAAGAGAAAAATCAATATGCAGCCGTTCTCGTGGGTCAGAGGCCTGGGCTTTAAACTTCACTTTATCACACAACCACACAGCCCGGTCACTTTAAGCGGCCCGCCGCCTCTCTCAGGAGCATCTACGGTGGGCCAAATCGTCAAGGCCCAACACCCCCGTCGCGGTCCCAAAGGTGCTCTCAGAACAATGTGTATTATCTTGCCTGTCCTAATAAACCTGATAAACACACACACACACCCTATAGACCTGTGTCATATGTCATCCGAGCACACTAAAGCCACACTGTTAACCGATAGCAACCTAAAATGACACCTCAGCATCTCTACAGGGAAAAGAGTGGCATTCTATTACAAAGACAACATAATACTCCTGTAGACGCACTTTCTATCACTCCGTCTATCTTTCCCCTGTCTTTCCTCTATCCATCTCTCCCTCTATCTTCTCATCTGTTTCCCCCTTCCTGCTTAAAGCTCCTCTCCCCTGTTGAGTAGAAGCGGGTAAAATGAAAAATAGTGTTTTCTGTGCTCTGACACCTCATCTGTTTGTCAAGCTTTAATTTCCCATGATGCTGTGTCATCCGTGGGCCGCTGGCATGCTGCCTTTGTTCTTACAAAGTCAACAGTCAAGTCTTCATTTTTTTTTCACCACTCACTTTACTTTCAGTTGAAGCTAAACTACTTTTCCCCTATGCATGGGCTAATGCGTGAACTTTATTGGGGTAAATACAGAGAATGACCCTGCAGACGCTTGAATATCATATCTCTATCTTCCTTGCCTCCATTTGACCTTCCGATAAAAATGTATTTATTGCTCGGAGGTCTGTCAAAACACAGCCTTGTCTTTCTGATATGTCATGATCAGGACTGAGGGCCATTTCTTCTCACTGAGTGAACAGATAACAGCGAGAGAGTTGGGTGTGAGGTGAGGAGTTAGGAAACAGAAAGGCAAATTATTTTTATTTTAGCCCCTGACTAATGTCGTCATCGAGACTGTTGTGGTTACATAACCCTCGCCTGCGAAACAGTTCCCTGTCGGGCATCCGGTTATCTGTCTGAGAAATATTCACAGGGGCAGGCGAGTGGAACGGACACAGTGTCGTGTCATGCGATGTGTTCTCACACACGAACTCGCACGCTGTAATCTGTTCTATGCCAAGGCACATGTGACTTTAAGATCACTCCATAAATCCTGGAAGATGCATATGATTTTCATCTGATTTAAAATTGTTGAAAATGAGTAATAATTTCAGCTACTAAACAGCTGGAATGAAAAAAAATAAGTTTGTGTTTAGTTGACAAGTTTTGCTAGATGACCCCCTAGTGAAAAGAAAATACAAAAATGAATTGAAAATACAATTATTTCATGTTAAGTGTACCACAAATGCATTTAAATATTATGAACTTAATTAAAATACCCTGCAATCGTTATATATATAAGAAAAAATAATTTTCAGGCTTTTTGGTTAATTACCCCTGCAAATATATTGCTGAACAATGGTGTTTAAAACGCAGATTTTAAAAGCAACCTGGTCATGTTAAAACGTTTTTTTGCCAGCTAGTCTATGATATTCTCCATATAACTTCCAGTACTGTACTCAAATCTGGATTATACTCTTGCATATTATTCAATAATTAAGAGCTATCTTCCATTTTGAATAATACATTAATAATTGGTGAATTATGAGGGATCCATCGAGTGAGTATATTTGCATTCATATGAAGTGCTCATGAATTTTACATCAATATATTTTTTTCCTCTGCTTCTACTATAATAGAACCCTCTTCAAATTAAATTTAAAATACTTAGCATTGGCAGAAATTACATAATGTGAAATATGGTGAAATGACATTTTGGTCAAAAGATTTGCATATGACCCAAAGCTGGTGTGAATTCAAACATACAGTATAAAAAAGATGACATAACTCAGGCTGAATTAAACTTCTTAACAATATTTGCCGTGATAGAATTTCTCCCCGTCCGTCTTCACTCGACAATAATAATGATGATTTTGTCTATTCATCTGCTGATGAAATCTTCATACGCTGCCTTCCGTTGACACTGAGACATCACTTTCTCTGTCTGTCACTCTCTTTACAGCCCTTCTTTTACTTTGTCATGGAGAGGGATGGTTGTTCTCCTGAGGGGGAGACCCATCCCTGTCCAGCCCTGACTTAGAGGGGCCGTTAAGGCGATCCATTGCCCTTCATTACTCACCTGCCCATAGGGGCTGATGGAGGTACTTTAGCCACAGGCTTCACAGACGGCCCTATCCATACACTAGGAATACACCACAAAGCTTGAGTGGTTTAAAAAGGGACCTCGTATTGACATGAGACCAGTTTACTACTATAGAGCATCCTGTGCCAAGCAAGAAGAATATAGATGATGGAGATGCATGGCAGTATGCGGAAATATGAATCTGTGGTTTAGTTGATAAGAATTCCTGATATTGATATTCCAAAAACTGTATAATGGAGGAATGGTGGAATTATGAATAGCGTCATGCAATGTTAATCTTTTAATATAAAATAATCATATATTATATAATAATTTTATAACATTGTATAAGAAGTAATTATTTAATCAGTGCCATTGCCAGTGGCATTATATATCACAATATAGTTTTGTGCTGGAATCTCAACTCAATATTTATTTATTTATTGAAGGAAATTAACACTTTATTAAGCATGGATGGAATAAATTGATAAAAGTGACAGTAAAGACAAAGAATAAATCCTGTATAATGGTTTCTATTTATAAAATAAAATAAAATTAAATTAAATTAATGATATTTCCACAAAATATTAAGCAGCACAACTATTTTCAGTACTGATAATAAGAAATTGCTGAATATTTATTGTCTTATTTTGGTTACACTGAAGGTGGTCTTATCTGACACACTTATAGTGCTCTGTTTTGCAAAATTACCCCACAGACCATACATCATAAACGGTATACACTTCTAACTGTCTGGAAAGCTATCATACCACCCAGCCCAAATCTATAGAGGCGCAAGATGAATGTGTAAGAAAGCCTTTTGAAAAATGATAAACGTTGTGCTGTTTGAAATGTTGATCTGAGCCCAAATGTGTTGGTATAGTAATTACTTCAGAGGGTCACACTAAGAGGGCAAATAAGAGATGAGACAGAGAGGAGAGAGGCAGAAATCTTCCATCAGAAAGCTTGAGGACTGATTCAGTAATGATACCCTCAGAGGGTGCACATGATTCTAATGAGCAAAATGTAAATGATGCTTCTAAATTAGGGGGGAAATATCAGAAAAAGGCTTACAGGAAAGCCACAGTGGTAGGCTTTTTTTTCTTCCTTATTTCGCCCCCCTCTCTGTCTCTCCCTCACTCCCTCCCTCAAGCTGAATTGATGCTGCTATCTCAGGGAATTATTTTATCAAAGCCACTTTCATCCCTCTCTCCTCCTAACAAAACTGCTGAGTATCATGTTAAATTCTCAGTGTTTCAGACACATTGTTTTGAAAGTGTGGGGGTACAGTGACCCTGGGGGGCACAACACAACAACATTACAGAGGCAAACAAAAGTTGACATCACAGCCACATTAACCTGCAACACAGAATTAACAGAGGGAAACACTTCTGAAAACGCTGTGTTTCAGAAAAAAAATCTTTCACTTAACATACTGAAAGAGAGTGCAGAGTTAATTGCGTTTGTTGTAAGTTAAATTGTTCATAAAAAATATGATTGAATTTAATGTATTCATCAGTATTCATAAATACATTAATGTGATTCAGTGAATTTAATGTATACATTGGTTTGTACGGTAACACTTTACGTTAGCGCTTTACAATATGGCTCATTAGTTAACATTAGTTACATGAACTAAGAATGAACAATACTTCTACAGCATTTATTAATGTTTATTTCAGCATCTACTAATGCAATATTAAAAATCACAGATTGTGTTTGTTAACATTAGTTTCTTTGTATCTGAATTATATTGTACACTGTAAGGGAAACAGGTCAGTTTAGCTCAAACGGAAATTAATTGTGATTTTATTTTGAATTTGAACAGAATCACTGTTCTACGGCTGATCACTGTGTCGGCCAGCGATTCATTGACCGAGCCATATTATTATCAACTCTGCAATGGATATTAATACCCAAAATATAGTGAAAGCACTATTTATTAGCACAGTGACAAGTTTAACGGTTTAAGACATCAACTTGTGAGCACAAAACACAAAATAATTCTCTTTTCAATATAAATTAAACTTTAATGTATAAATCTAAGACATATGAGCTAATCTAACACATAGCCACATTCACACAAGTTGCAGAAAGACTGAAAGTGAGGAAAAAAATAGTTTAGAAAAGTGAAAATATGGAATCCCAAGTTTATAGCAATATATATGCGATTGCTTAAACCTGAAAAACCGTCAATTATCCAATTAACCCTCGCTTCTCAATGAAGCTGTTAAACTTCATATTAGATGCACCAAATCAGCTTCAATCTGGAAGTTTTACTTGCGTTGCCTTCTGTTAAGGGATTCCCTTTGGTGTAGTAGTTGCAGAAAGGGATTTCCCCAAGGTTGCTGATTGGCTGGAGGTTCGTGGTCGCTCGACGTGATGATTTGGGTGCTGGCTGGAGGATGATGCGGAGTCGTGATGATGATTTTAGGCATACACAGTTTTAGGCATGCACAGACGTCTGGGACACGGCTTAGCGGCAAAACTTAACTTGGAACACAAAACTCTCAACGGAAAAGAAAAGAGAAACTAGAGTAAAAGAAAGAAGCTCGACAATCCTCATAGAGGAACGGCTGAAATGCAAGCCATGGATCGCTCAAAAAGGAGCAGCAAAGGTGATGGCAAAAAGTGTGGCTAAGAGCAAAATTTTATGATGTTCTGAATTTTTAAACTTGGCTGTTAGACACATCCCAAATGGTGTCTTGACCAATTAGAAATGATCTTACCTCGGTTCGGGGGTCACGGTTCAATACAATTTCGGTACAACAGAAAAAAAAACTGTGCTAGATTTCTTTTCATTTAAAAATTATTATTTTTTACAAATTACAATTTTTTCTACCTACATGTGAAAATACTAAATATTTTATCAGATTATAACGTCATATATAAGCTATAAAATTTGCAGTTCATATATGCATACAAGGAATAAATATATTTAACATATATTTAAGTTTTCTTCTTTAGTTGCAAGTGTTACAAGTTGTTCAAAGCTGTGAAGGAGTTGGATGGTTAGGCTTACTTCAGGCTGGTTGGCGCTAGGACCTGATTTACAATCATCCATGTTGTCTTAGGCATCTTTGTGGAATTCGGCTCCTCTGGTTTGAACAGTTCTGATTGGATCTTAAATCGTCTGATTCCCTCTGAAATGCTACAACACCTACAAACCAGCTTTCAAACTTTGATTTCATGTTGTCATTTTTTTTTTTTTTTTTTTTACCACAAGCCCAACATATGGTGGACAAACAAGGCTCTCAAAAAGCTTTGGGTCATTTTTAGCATTAAAATGTAATCTTGAAAACATTTAAAAAAGCTAGCACTGTTATAATTCTTTGCCATTTCACACATGAGTTAAACTAACAGAGACGAAAGAAAGGGAAAGAAAACCACAACAGAGAGATCCAAAAGGTGCAAAAAGGAGGCTGACTGAGGAAAGGAGGGGGTGTAAAGAGCAAGAGAGGGTGGGAAGATATAACCCATTTTTTCTGTGCAAATACGAGGAGACTTGTTATCTTGCAAAGGCAAAAATGCAGCTTTCAGCATTTTCATATTACAGTGAGTAGATATTGCTTACAAGCTATAAATTACTTTTTAATACTCTCCAGATTACAGACACTAATACAAATGTAAAACCAACGACCCTGACTTTCTCAGTCTCTCTTTCTGTCATTTGCATGAATCCGGTGGGAGTCCTCATACATAGATGGTGGATTTGAATATCCTATAGACCATTAAATGTTCAGTCATTTGCATAAGTACATTCAAGGAATATTTAAATTAACATTAAAGGCACTGTGAGAACATAATATAATGTGACCACTTTGAAGGCTGTCCAAAAACACTGGCGTGGATATGTGCATTTAAGACAAACAGACAGGTGGTCAAGATGGAGACAGGAAGAGAAAGCGAGCGAGCGAAACGGGGAGAGACTGATATGCCCTTCCAAGTTTGCTAAGGCTGCTTGTAAGAAATGCTGAGGATGCAATGTGCTGACCCACATACATACAGTAGTACCTGTTCCCTACAGACTCCGCCGGCTGCTCTCCCTCTGCCTCTCTCTCCTCAAATTCCCCATTGTTAACACTGTTTCTCAGTGCTTGCATTTTGTATTGTCTTGTCACTCCGTTCTTTGCAGTCTCACCCTTTTCCTTGCAATCTTCAATGGTTTTGTGCATTCTTCACCTTTAATGGTGAGCAAAAAAAACAGATGCAAGGCCCATTGAGATGAAGCAAATCAATGAAGTCATCACTACCCTCTCTCTCTCTCTGCTTGCCTCTTCTTTCTAGTTCAGCTAACACAGTTTGTTGGCCTTATCGTCTTTAATTGTGCTGTTCTGTTAGAAGGCAATCATACAAAACTGGTTTACTCCGCACATGTGCAAAAACATTTTTGATTCATAGCCTCCTTAAAATAGTGACTTGTGAACGTACAATAGCACGAATTAACAAGGCTAAACCTAGTACCATTGATGCATGGCAATGTTTTTCTTCCAACATTTTAGACTATATAAAGGAATGACCATATAAAGGTTTTTTTTGTTGTTTTTTTGTTGTTTATTTCAGATTGTAAAATTATTGATATGTCTGTTGCTCCCCTTTCTCTGTTTGTTTGTTTGTTTGTTTGTTTGAATGGATGTTTTTTCTGTTAATCTAAAGATAATAAAATGTGGATCACAAAAAAAAAAAAAAAATGTGCTGTTCTGTTCCACTCCAAAGATGAACTGTGTGATGTTTTTAATGTTTAATCATTTCTATGACAGCATAATATATGTTGTTTATAAAATAATTTTTAATTGTGAATTTTTAAATTGTTTTAATCATTTTTAATGATTTTTTTTAAAGTATTTCTTTTATATTTAATATTTATTGTAAAATTTTAAGATTATTTAAAAATATATTTTTATTGTTAGATATTTTTTACACATACACACACACACGTGTATATATATATATATATATATATATATATACATACATACATACATTTTTAAACAGTGTAATTGCTATGACAAGCAGAAATATATTATAGAAAATGAGTTTTGTGTAAATCTTATGTTGCCCTTTTAAAATATATTTCATTTATATTTAATATTTGCTTTTTTATTTAATTAAAAATATCATGCTATTGTTAGATATTTTTAAACAAAAACAAAAAAACATTAAAATACAAAAATTGTACATTTTTTAAAATAAAAATGCTATAGCAACTAGAAATTTTATAGTTATAATGGTAAAACTTTACAATAAGGTTCATTGGTTAACATTAGTTAACTACTTTAGTTAACATTAACTAAAAATGAACACTTTTTCTACATCATTTATTAATCATAGTTATTGTCAATTGCAACATTTACTAATGCATTAAATATTATATATTGCTCAACAGATATGTTTAGCAAATATGAATAGTACACCTGTCAGTATAACTTGCTAATTTAGTACAATACTACTACTACTACTACTACTACTACTACTACTACTAATAATAATAATAATAATAATAATGATAATAAACACCATTTAACACAGTAATATAATATCACTGAATTATCTTAATTTAGGGGCTTTTCATCATTTATTCAAAAATTTATTTATTCATTTATTTTTACATGACACTAAAATGCTATTATTATTATTACTATTATTATTATTATTATTATTATTATTATTATTATATCAAATGGCGTTATAATTAATCGGTGAATAATTAGATTTTTAAATAAATAAATAAAACCTTCATTTTTGAATCAAGGTTCATTACATTGCTAATTGTTTGAATGCGCATTACCTAAATGATTTGAAAAGGTTACAAACTTCAATAATGTTTGCTTATGAAAATGATTAAAATGTTGAAATAATTGAAATATTAAAGCAATTTGTTACTACTATTTAAGTTTTATTTTTATTTTAACACTGGACAACTGTATTTTCATTAAATAAAATTAACAAAGATGAATAAGTAGTGTAATAAATGTATTGCTCATTGTTTTGTTCATGTTAGTTAATACATTAATATTAATGTTAAGAAATGGCACTTTTTTGTGAAGTTTAATCGTCATAATTAATCAGGAAAATGACAGCAATGAATTTAAAAATATTGTGCATAAGATGCAAAACTATCATTCTTGCAATTATGACAAAACCAAATTTTTGCTAGGCAGTTTGATAATTTTACCAAGCTGACAAGTTTAAAAAAATTGTCAAGCAAACATCTGTTGACACCAGTTACACAGAAACTGCATACTTCACCTTTAATTTCTGCATCTTCTTTTCTTTTTTTTTCCACTCTGTCTCTCCTCTATCTCTTTTCTGTCTTTCTAAATGCAACAACAGGGGTATTTTGCTGACAGGGCTCACAGCAGATATGTTAAGCAATGATGGCAACATGGGGTGTGATTGAAAGCTGATCAACACATCCATGAGGGTTTTTTTTTCTATCTAATGCAGCCTGTGATTGGTAGCATTGTAGCAATCTTCACCACTTTACTGAAACGACACGTCAGATATCTGAATTGTGTTAAAGGGCCTAATAAACCCAGTCTTCTGCATTCAGCGATGATATCACAGCCTGTCATGTTTCACCGACCAATCTGATGACCAGCATTTCACAATAACAAGTGAAAAAAACATAAGAGAGACTTTGTATCCTGGGGACGGCTGTATGAAAACCCCTTCCCCAGAGACTTCAGACCAGACATTACTGTCATTTAACAACACATCAGGGCAGCTGTTCTGCCTTTTGAAATTTATGACTGTTCAAAAAGATGTGTAAGGTAGCATACACAGGCATGTTACCAGTGTGGGTATGTGAGAGACAGAGAGATGAAGGTTGTGCTCTGTGAGTACATACATGCACACATGAGCACACATGAGTGAGCACAGATGACATGCACACATGCAAGCACACTGATCTCACTAACAGGATCAAACACAGGTAGTCAGGCATCTATAAAGATGACCTAATTTGAGGGTCCAATGGATACAATTCATAGCAATACAATTCAATACAAAGTTTCATTAATGTCATAACCAAAATAGTATTTACTGCTCAACAGATATGTTTAACAAATATTAATAGTAAGACTGTTAATTTAGTACAACAATACAATAACAATAATAATGCAGTAAACATTTAATAATACCACTGAATTATATATGTTTAATAAAATATTTATAAATAGCAACGAATTTATAATCGTATTTACTTACTAACCTAACCAAATAATGTGACGAGTTGGCTGCCTCCCCCTACTTATCAGCATCTCCCCGTCCCTTAATCGCCGCCCTTCACCAGGCTCCCGACGGGAGTGGGCGTGCGAGAGAGGAGGGCGCCGAAACAGCAAGGTCTGGCGGCGTGTGATGAGGCGCACCTGACGTCAAAGAAGCCTCATCACCGCTGCGGTTGAAATGCTGAGCGCCCCTCTCCTCGGGAGACGGGTCTCTTCCCCGTGCATGCACGCTGGTGTCCTCGTAGGTCCAGGAAGGGGGCGTTGAGGGGATCGAGCGCCGTCAGAAGCAACGTACCGCACCCGTTAGACGGGCGAGGATACCGGGCCGTTGAATCCCCCAGAAGTGCCGTGAACCAAGGAGGACGTAGCCGCTGAAGGAAGCCTCCGCCCCTAGAGCCGCGGACCTGAGAGGGGAGCGCGTGCGGTCGCCGGACTCCGCCCCTTACCTGGATCCTTTCCTTCCGAACACTGCCCCTTCTTCACGGAACCCCCAGCACGACGAGGACACCAGATCCCCTGTTTATTTTGGACACTTTTGGTTATTTTATAGAGATGGCAAAAGTGCAAACATTCTTCACTCAAGTAGAAGTACAGATACTCATGTTTAAAAAAAAATACTCTGGTAAAAGTAGAAGTACTTAAGTTAAAGTAAAGTATGGTCTCAGAAATGTACGTAAGAAGTACCCATTACTTGTTTTAGTGTCACGCTGGTAACTGGACCTCACGTCATATTAACACATTAATACAAAATAACTTGCATTTAAAATTTGAATGTATCAAGGCTAAACCACCACCATGTAGAACAGGGTCGGACTGGGACAAAATTTCAGGCTGGGAAATCTCACACTCATCCGGGCCATCCCATACACCCACAACAAATTCTGAAACCAAGGACAATCCTATTTTCTTTGTATGGTCATCACATTTAAATAAATGTTTAAAACCTTAGGCTGGGGCTGTGCAAAATAAGAAAAGGGCTCTCTCTTGAACTGAACCTTCACTTCCATTTCCCTTTTCAGTCTCTTCATTTTCCATGATATCTTTCTGCATCTCACTTTGTGTGTGTTTGCTTTTTTCACAGATTTTCATGTTCCTGTTACTTTTCACATCACCTATTTACCATTATGAGCAGAACTGTCTTCATCTTGTTGCAAAACAACCACCTCATTATATTCTATTTGCGGTAACAATTTAAATTTAAAGTATCACATTATGACCAGATGTTGTTGTTTGATCTTAAAATGGCTTAAATACTATAGATTTAACAAAACTATATTTTCTAAATTGCGTAAATGTCAAAATTAGTTAAATAATGATTACATAATGACAATATATTTACAGGAAAATCCTAATACTGAACATGTTATTGCATTATTAAGAGTCATATTTTTCTCTTACCAAAATTAATCATGCACAACAGTAAAAGTATAGTAACCATTTTTGTTTGTTTGTTTTAATTTACAACCATAGTTTTACTACACATTTCGTATGGTTAGTGTAGCAAAACCATGGTTCATTTGTGGTTACCATGGTTGAACTATAGTAACCATGAATTTTGGCTTTAATTTTTGTAAGGGTTGTGTTGTTATCTGCCCTAGCTCCCTCTGAGCGTATTACAAAAAGATGTTTTATAATATTTGTTTGCTAAATTACTACTGTAACTTTACAGAAGATAATGATGTCATTTAGCATAAAGTATTTTGAGTGACGATAGCAGTTTAGTTTAGTTTCGTTCATAGTACTAGTGCTGTAGTTTTGTCTCTGTTCACTTTTGTCTCTGTTTACTCTGTTTACTAGCATTAAACTGCTAGCAACTCTTAGCAGCCTGTTTACAGATGAAACTGACCTGCACATGAAGTCCTGAACAGGTCAGTAGTTTTGCCTCTATGATCCACCCGGGTGCTTCCACTCCATTCTCGAGTCACTCACAACAATTACTCTGATAGAAACCATTTTGGCAGAGATGTGGAACGTGCGCAAGCCGAATCGCGTTGCCAGGAAAGACTAACCAATCCATGATTTATTAGAGATTTGTTATCGAATGGTGATCCACCAAATGCTGATTAAAACTAAAGTAACGAGTCTGGTTTGAAAATGTAAGAAGTAGAAAGTATAGATATTTGTGTAAAAATGTAAGGAGTAAAAGTAAAAAGTAGTCAGAAAAATAAATAGTGAAGTAAAGTACTGATACCAGAAAAATCTACTTAAGTACATAACAAAGTATTTGTACTTCGTTACTTCCCATCTCTGTTATTTTATGTTCAATAAAAGCCTCTCTGTGTCACACCCCTGGACTTTCTAGTTGGTCTCTCCCATCACTTCCCCCTGCAGCTCTGTGTGTTTTGGTCTCTCCCTCATTGTCTGCACCTGTGTGTGTTAATCAGTCAGTGTATATATA
>JAHKKF010531465.1:3958-16321 GCA_019740295.1 Labeo calbasu | reverse complement strand
TATCTATCTATCTATCTATCTATCTATCTATCTATCTATCTATCTATCTATCTATCTATCTATCTATCCATCTGTCTATCTATCTGTCTGTCTCTATCTGTCTGTCTGTCTATACATTGATTGAATTTAATTTTATTAAGCATAGTCTGTCCAACACAATAATGGTATGCATTTTATGTATTTCTCAAACAGCAACCTTGGCTGTGGGGTCTTTAGTTGGCGATCTTCTCAGTGAGTACAGTAAGGCAACAGCAGGTCTTTGTTAGCTCTGAGGTATGTCTGCCGTGCCAGCTGTCCTCCCACATTCCTGAGAGCCTGTCCATGTAAGGCAGGAGCAAAGAGTGGCACACACTGAATGAGGAGCGACTTTCTCAAACATACCCTCGTACATAGTATGAAACCTGTATATATGACACATGGTTTGATCATCATGAAAACATGACAACAACAGTATCTCTGTGTGCTTGCTGTCACCATTTATTATCATAGTTCATTGTGGGTGTAGCGACTAAATGAGAAACTATGTCCATTTGTCAATCCCTGAAGTGCACTTTTCGTCCTCCATCCGTGACTATATTTTGCTCTTGCCACCTGTTGGTCTAACAAAGCCAAGAATATTTAAAAGGATAGTGCACACAAAAATCCTATCATCATTTACTCACCCTCATGTTGTTCCAAACCTGTATGGAACACCAAATGACTTTTGTCCATACAATAAAAGTCAGTGGGCTCCAAAACAACTTTTATTGAAGACTGAGATAACACTGAGACACTTTCAAAATGTTTACTCTTGTGTTCCACATAAGAAAGTAAGTCATGCAGGTTTGCAACAACATGAGTGTGAGTAAATACGAGGATTTTCATTTTGGGTGAACTCCTCTGCCCCTCACTCACATTGAATACTTTGCTTCCCATAATTCAGCTCCTGTCCACTTTCTCACTGTTTTGTGGGTCAACACACTGCCAGAAAGATTAAATCTAATACCAACGCCAGATTTGTCATTGCTCAGTAATTGCATTTGGTGTATCTGGATTTATCTGTGGTTAGTTGCTCTGCCTGTAAAGGGAAAAGAGATTGTTTTCCCTTGAGTTTGATTGATAATTTCTAAGGCATTTTACCATCAGTTCCTGCAGTTTAATGTAAGGCTTTATTTTGGAGTTTGGCTCCAGGTGGGTGTGTTGGCGTATGTGGATGTGTGAGGGTACTATGTGTGTGCGAGTGTGTATATTTGGTGGCAGAAGGGTGAGAGATGGTTCGGTGCCAGACAGACGCAGCTGTCCTGTGTTGACGACACAGATCTCTGATGGATAAATGCTGTAAACAAGAGTTTTCCCAGGCTCTTCAAGTCCATTCATATGTCTACGCTTTCTTATTCTATTTGTGTGTTAGTTTACATTTGATTTCCGAGGTTAAAAGCTAGAAATCCATCGAGACAAATTATGCAGATTTCAGTGTATGTGTGTATCACAGCACCTGTCTGACTGCAAATCCCAACATTATCGAACACAAGGTTTGTTTGGGACTCTGGCAGGAATGTTCAGCAGCTGTTGGGTGTTGTTAAAGGTTATTCTGAAATTTGAAATCATGTAACCGCTGTCTCTGTCTCTCTTTCTCTCTCATATTAAACCTACACATACAGTAATTAAATTTGGCCCACGTTTTAAAGGCATAGCTGACCCAAAAATGAAAATCTGTTATAAAATACTCACCCTCATGCCGTTGCAAACCCGTAAGACCATAGTTTATCTTCGGAACACAAACTAAGATATTTTTGATGAAATCCAAAATCTGACCCTGCATAGACAGTAATGCAACTAACATTTTCAAGGCCCAGAAAGGTAGTAAGGACATTAAAATAGTCCATCTGACATTAGTTCCATTGCTGTCTATAGAGGGTCAAAAAGCTCTCGGATTTCATCAAAAAGTATCTTCATTTGTGTTTCAAAGGTTTGAGGGTTCAGAGGAATCATAATTTTGACCAAAGATAAATATTTTAAATATTTAATGTAGAAAATAAATTAAAATGAAATAAAAGTGTTTTCTTTAAACACAAAAATTAATTCACACACAAACAATGAACCATTTTGAATTCATTACAACAGTCTGAAATGTTTCACTTAAAAGAATCAAACTTATCAACCCAAATACTTTTTTCTACTAAAGTGTAAGTCAGAGGTGCCATTAAAACATACTGTATGTCTTAGAACTCTCATTCTTGTGAGACAGGGAAGGATTGAGAAAATATGTCTAATGGCACAGCCTTTGGGAAAATATATGGCCAAATAAAAAAAATTGAAAGTTGAAAACCTCAATACTCATGATTTTGCTTAATTTGATACTGCCAAATAAGTTCCCATCATACTAAAGCAGCACTGTTGCTCCTCATCACCTCAGCCTAAAGGGATTTTTTGTGGAAACTTGGCCTTTGCTAAGTATTAATGGAAAATTGCTTGAGCTCTGGTTGGCCAAACTGGCAAGAGAACAAAAATGACATGTTCAATTTTTTCTACTTGAACAGCATTACAAATACAACCACGTTCTGCTCATCATGTCTATTTTGTTTCTTTTTGTTTCTTTAAAAGTCCTGTCAGTGGCCAGCGCACAAGAGCCCGATTTTGCCCACGGCTGTGCCCATGGAAGCTGTTACCCTGCAACCGGTGACCTCTTGGTGGGTCGAGAGGCGAACTTGAAAGCTTCCTCCACCTGTGGCCTGCGGAGGAGAGAACCTTATTGCATTGTCAGCCATCTGCAGGTAGTTCTCACAGACGGTTACACATCTATACACACACTTTTATGTGAAGATGCTGATACTGCAGAACCAATCCTTTCCATTTTTGACCCTTTCCCTTATTTAGGAAGAGAAGAAGTGTTTCCACTGTGATTCGCGGCGACCTTACGATCCTTATTCCAACCCCATGAGTCACCGCATCGAGAATGTCATCACCACCTTCAAACCGCATCGCAAGAAGTCCTGGTGGCAGTCTGAGAATGGTGAGAGAGAAAAGTGCATCTTCCATAATCAGCTATACTTTTTTTGGCTTTTTACACTTTACAAGACATAGGTCAGAGTTGGATCTGCATGTCCACCGCAGCTCAACCTCAGCCAACTGTTAATTAATGCATGTAGAAAACCATGTGTGCTAATCTGCAGCTTCAGTGATGTTTTGATGGAAATCCACACATCCGTTTGGTTTCATTTGTCAAATGTAGAGTAACATGTTGCCAGGAAATTTGATTGCCTCCCTGAGCCCTTCAAACCCAGCTGCTTGGCAAGGACTGGAAACGCTTCACATGTATTATTAGAAGGTTGATGTTTAGGGCGTCTATTAATAATGCAGAGGCTAAGGGAGAGAGATGCGTGCACTCAGAAAAAGCCCAGTGCTGGGGCAAATTAGCCTAATACAGTTCACTGAAATGAAAATAAATATTTATAAATCATATTTTAATGTACACTACTGCTCAAAAGTTTGGGGTTGGTAAGATTTTGTTTTTTTGAAAGAAATTAATACTTGATCAGATTAATAATGGATAGAACATGATGTAAAGACTTTTCTAATGTTATAGATGTTGTACTAAATTAAACTTAAACTTAAACTCACAGCCCTACGTTTTGTAGTACTAGGATGAAGATTGATATTTAGAATGGAAGTATGTACAAGAGTGCACAAATAGAGGAAGGTTGTTAGTTGACTTGGATGTATTTCAAAGCTCAGATGTCCAGGCTCACCCTGACACACACTCCCTAAACCTTGCAGTATTAGAGATAATTACAGACACAGCCTGCTGTTGGCTAACCCACAGAGAGAGGCAGAGAGGATGAAAGAGGGAAACAAAACTCTAATAGAGCAGAACATGGAAGAGAAAGGGATGGAAGAACAGAAAACTTCAAGAGATCAAGAAAAAAATGCAGGCTAATACTTGAACCTAACGCACTCACAGCATGTATTGTTTACTTTGCTAAGTGCACTTGTGGGCTGTGGTGTTGGGGAGTAACTAACTAAAAATAATGCCGCTACTAACTTAACTACATTTTCCATAGCATGATAGTTATCTGTAGTTATCTGATGTTAATTTGGTTTCAAAGTTTCAAAGTTTTTTTTTTTCCCTAGTAAGTTCCAAATTCCAAAATTCCAGTAACAATTTACTTTTTTCAACAAGTAGCAGTGTAATGAGCTAAATGCTGAATGGTTGTTTTTAATGTCACATTGTATTGTGTACTCAATGTAGCTATTTATATGGCTGCAACTTAAGAAAATACATGCTAATAGAAAAAGCACCAACAAATTAAGAAAATATACAGAAAATACAGAAACGCTCTGCAACTATAAAGACACTCTCCAACTACAGAAACGTGCTGCAGATACTCACATGTAAATACAGAAACATGCTGAAAGTTCTCACAACACAGCCAAATACAGAAACACACTGCAACTACAGAAACGCGCTGAAACTATAGAAACACACTGCAAATCTTCGCAACACAACTAAATACAGCAACGCGCTGAAAATACTCACAACCAAATACAGAATGTGCTGCAACTACAGAAATGTGCTGCAAATACTCACAACCAAATACAGAAACGCGCTGCCAATACTCGCAACACGACTAAGTATGGAAACGCGCTGCAAATACTCAAAACACAACCAAATACAGAAATGTGCTGCAACTACAGAAACATGCTGCAAATACTCGCAACACAACTAAGTACAGAAACACGCTACAAATACTCACAGCACAACCAAATACAGAAACGCGCTGAAAATACTCCCAACACAACTAAATACAGAAACTTGTGCAAATACTCACAACACAACCAAATATAGAAACACGATGTAAATACTCACAATACAACCAAATACAGAAACGCGATGCAACTACAAAAATGCACTGCAAATACTCACAACACAATTAAGTACAGAAACGTGCTGCAAAAACTCACAGCACAATTAAGTACAGAAACACGCTGCAAATACTCACAACACGATCAAATACAGAAATGTGCTGCAAATACTCACAACACAACCAAATACAGAAACGTGCTGCAACTACAAAAACGCACTGCAAATACTCACAACACAACCAAATACAGAAATGCGCTGCAAATACTCACAACATAAATGCAAATGCAATAAATAAATAAGTATGTGAATGGATAAATATATAAAATAAAATAAATCTAGCTGAAAATGTTCAGGTAATTTTCTGCCAAGACATCATCCATTAATTTACATTTATCCTAAAATACAACCCAATGCAGTTCAAAATTCAAAATAACACCTGTAAAAATCAATACAGAAATTTCATTCATATTTCTATAGTACATTGTGCCCTATTTTTACGTTTTTTTTAATAGTGTAGCTTTTTTTGTCAGTAGCTTATACTCAGCATTTGACCTATTACTTTAAATAGCTTGTAGCTTGGAAAACTACAGTTACAAAGAAGCTCGAAGCCCCAATGGCCGACAGGCTGACATTATATTTAGATTTTGATATAATTTTATCCAAAACAATACCACTTTACATCTTAACAAAGTTCCTTTTATAGTTTAAAAGAGTGAAACCCCTGTGTGTCAGCTGTGCGTCTCCTTAGTTAGGGAATTAATTATGGGCGTTCACAGGAAATGTTCACTATTTTTGCTCACGGTCGCTATGGCTTCAGTGACTTTTCTGTAGCAATGTCATATAATGAACAGCAGATCAATTGTTTAACACTTGTAGAGTGTCTCTCACGAGTAAACCCCTGTCGTGACCCCTATATTTATATTAAGTGGATACTGGATACTTCTTGGTGTCCAATTTTGTGTACTTTTATGGCATTAAAAAAAGGCATTAGAGAATGTGATCAAATACAACACCCCCTACTTAGTGAAAGCCTAACTTGGTCTAAATTTTCAACACTGTTATTGCAATTTTTTGTTTGTGAACAATTTTTTCAGTAAAATAATACAATTTAATTAAATTACTTCAGGCCCTATTATGTACCTTGTTATATTTCAGACACTATTATGTGGAAACTGCCTTTTGTCTAGGTTTCTTTATGGTGTGTCACATGTTCTATAGGAAAAAGTCAGGTGCTGTACATGAGAGTAGTCTTTTTCATAGCTCTTTGACATGTGCTCTGGATTGAGGCTTAATGACTTCCTCTTCCAGCCGAAACACTGAAACATGTATTGAAAAAACAGCAAGCCATTCAGTCAATTTCCTTTTGTGCTCCATTTCACCTCCGCTGGCCTCTCCCCTTGCTCCGGTCCCTCATTCTCTTGGGCTGTGGTACAACCTGTCTCTCTTTTCCTCAGCGTTCCTTTCCTTCCTGTTTAGCTGTTGATTATGAAACGCAGGTTAAATCTAGCAGTCACACAAAGGGCCGCTGCAGTGGACTGAGTTACAGCTTTGTAATGGTAATGCAGGGAGGCACAGGTGAGCTCAATATGGTGCCAGCTCTGCAGAATACAGACCCTCTGTCGCTCCAGATGAATAATGAACTGTCAGAGTAAGAGCTGAACAGAACAAAAGTAGATTGTTAAACCATCCCATCTATTTCTAGCTCTGCTCAGTCACTGTAGGACACTGTGTTTGAATGTGCATATTGTCGTGCATTGTTATTGCCAGAGCCTTATTAAATTCCCAGATAAAGTGGTTCAGGAAGGAAAATACAGGATCTCGTTCACTGCAGTCCCTGTGTCGTTATTATATTTCACATGTACGCTGGGTTACAATGAGAGTGTAATAACACCGGCATTCTGCAAGCAGAGATGAGTAAAGTAGAAATCACAATCTGTTTGAAGTCATTAAAGTTATGAAAATGTTGAACCAACATACAGAGCAAAACCTTCCTCACAGCAACACTAATGTTTAGACATCATTGGTTTTTGGGTTTTATTAAGACCAACAAAAAAAATGCTAATGTGGAACACAAACGCTCTTTCTCTTCAGGGAAGTCTGATGTTTACCTTCAGCTGGACCTGGAGGCAGAGTTTCACTTTACTCATCTCATCATGACTTTTAAGGTAAGAAAGTTGTTGTTCTTTGAGACGACACCCTTAAAACACTCCAAAACTGTCTTTATACTGTCAATTTTTTTTGTATGCAGACTTTCCGTCCAGCAGCCATGTTGATTGAGCGATCTGCAGATTTTGGCCGAACCTGGCAGATTTACCGTTACTTCGCTTTTGACTGCGAGTCCACCTTCCCAGGAATTTCCCAAGGTCCTCTTCGTAAGGTTGATGATGTTATCTGCGAGTCCAGATATTCTGACATCGAGCCGTCGACCGAAGGAGAGGTGGGATATATTCATTTGGAAGACTGTTAATTTTTAAGTTAAAGGAGTAGTTCACTTCCAGAACAAAAATTTACAGTTAATTTACTCACCCCTTGTCATCCAAGATGTTCATGTCTTTCTTACTTCAGTCGATAAGAAATTATGTTTCTTGAGGAAAACATTTCAGGAATTATCTCCATATTTCAGGAATTATCTCCATATAGTGGACTTCAATGGTGCCCCCAAGTTTGAACTTCCAAAATGCAGTTTAAAAGGCTCTAAACAATCCCAGCCGAGGAAGAAGGGTGTTATCTAGCAAAATGATCGGTCATTTTCAAAACAAATTGACAATTTCTATACTTTTTAACCTCAAATGCTTGTCTTGTCTAAGTCTGCGTTTTTTTCGGTTCAATACAGTTAGGGTATGTCGTTTTCTTCCCAAACTTTAAAATCATCCTACATCGCTGCAGACGTACCGACCCAGTGTTTACAAAGTGAACATGCAAAAAAGATCAAATGCCCTTTACAAACAAAGTTAAAACAGTGATGTAGGACAATTTTGAAGTTGAAGAAGAAAACGAGATAGGAGTTTTTCAACTTACTCTAACTGTATTGACCTGGATTACATAGACTACACATGCGCATCGCAGAGACGAGACAAGATGGGCATTTGAGGTTTAAAAGTATGTAAATTGTCAATTTGTTTCGAAGATGGCCGATCGTTTTGCTATATTAGACCCTTCTTCCTTGGCTGAGATCATTCAGAGCCATTTGAAGCTGCATTTAAACTGCATTTTGGAAGTTCAAAATTGGGGGCACCATTGAAGTCCACTATATGGAGATAATTCCTAAAATGTTTTCCTCAAAAAACATTTCTTTACAACTGAAGAAAGAAAGACATGAACTTCTTGGATGAAAAAGGGGTGAGTAAATTATCTGTAAATTTTTGTTCTGGAAGTGAACTAATTCTTTAATATGCTTGTTTGTTAACCTTCACTTTCTCTTCTCTCTGCAGGTGATTTATCGTGTTCTTGATCCTGCTATTCAGATCGAAGACCCTTACAGCCCTAACATTCAGAGTAAGTAAAACGTAACAAACCTAACCTCCAATTGAACAAGATACAGCTTTTTTAGGCAACAGTTGGATCTTAATGAACTTCTTTGAATGATCTTTGAATGTTTCATCCATTTATAGGCCTATATGTTTTACCTTTGCAGTACTGATAAAGAAAATGTAAAGGAGCAGATGGCCTTGTTAGCTGACAAGTAACTTAAATAGTTAATTGATGATGAGAAATCCGGTACATAATGAACAAGATGTGCACTAATAACCCAACACAGAGACATAAACAGGTGCAGCCTACATATCACATACTCTCTAGACATTTCTTTAGACTCTTCTTGTAAATTTATCACTCAGTTTTCCCTCTTTCAGATTTTTTTCTGCACATCGTAGCTCATATGTTTGTGTACAAGAGTTACACATACACTGAATTTGCAGAAGATTAATACTATTTATAAAGTGACATTTAGTTTTTAAAGAAGACCTATTATGCCCCTTTTAACAAGATGTAACATAAGTCTCAGGTGTCCCCAGAATGTGTCTGTGAGTAGAATTAGAAACACACTGTTTTTCGTGCATGTCTCTTTAAATGTAAATGAGCTGCTGCTCCCCGCCCCCTTTTCCAGAATAGGGCAGCTCATACCTTAGATACTATGATAAAAAACATCTGTTTGGTTTTGATTATGATGTCTATTGTGCTGAAATCTTGCGTTTTCAAGCCATATCAGTTTAAACTTCTGATATCGGGTTCTCTGAGTGCACATATTGAAAGCACACGCACAGAAAGCGACTGTAACACATGTGAGTACTAAACTAAGTTCTCTTTCATGTCTTATTGCACTTAAATTGTCAAATACACACAAGTTTATGTTAAAAAACAAAAAGTTACAAAAACCGTCGAATATGTCTGTGAAGGTAAACAGCTGGGAATTAAATCGCATGTTTATATTAGATCTGTGTGGCAGCAGCGTAATATACAATAAATAAATCAATAAATCCACTGCTCTCGTCTCCTCTGAGGCTGGGACTCTAAATAGTGTTCTGTGCTCATCTGTACAGCCAACACTTAGCATGCTTTTCTCAAACTTTTGCCATGGTGTTAGAACTGGTACACCGTTGTCGCTTGAGAAAAAACAAAATGGCGGTGCCGCGGCTGGAAACGTGCAGATTAAGAAGCGGTAATATTATAATAAGATTCTCTTTCTACATCACAGGGACAGTGACATTTGATCGGCTCATTTTTTCGTATGCCTGCAGAGAAAGGCTTACCAAAGCAAAGTTACTAGGTTGTCCTTTTTCATGTTTTCTGAGTTGGTAGATACACCAGGGACCCGATTATTGCGCTTAAACACGGAAAAAGTAATAAAAAAATGAAAAAACAAAAGAGTTTGCAAAAGAATAGAAACTATAAATGTTAAACTACAAAAGTTTTTGTTGGATGGTCAAACAATATTGGGTGACCACGTCATCCCAGTGTAAGTGTGTTGACATCAAGGACCATCACAGTGTGTGTAGCAGAATATGCTAATGATGAACTTCCTGTTTCAGCTGGTCAGTGTTATATTCCCATACAGCTGTGAGTTCTGAGTCAAGCACAGTGTGAGTGTGTATAAATTGATCTCACACTCTCTGTGTGGCTCTCACTTTCTGTTATACTGAACATCTAGACCATGACTGGAACAAACGGCATGTGCACAGGAGCTGCATTCGCTGATCTTTAATGTTAAGATATAAGTCCCTCACACACATACACACATGACCCTAGAACTCCATGATTTGCCCTCCAACTGTTTATCTTATAAATCACACAAGACTTCATTGAGTGTCTGTGAAGCGTAACAGAAGTCTATCCGCCACACTTCTGCTAAAGGGCTCCACGCTCAGCTGACTGCAACCTCCCACTGAGGAGCAGACCATTGGCTTGGAAGAAGGGGTCAGAGGTCATGGGTTTACAGGGTTTGGGGATTTTTTTTTACAAGGGTGAGAGGATGTTCTCATAATTGGGTGGTCGTGATTGTGTGGTTGATGATGGTTTGGTGGGATCCTGATTTTTGTAATTTAGATGTCATAACAAAAAATGTAAGTATTTTTGCTGTAACAAAACTTTGTAAATACTTTTATTACTGTGTTAAACAGGGCCAGACCTGTTCAAGCCTACAGGATGTTTTAAGGAAGTCTTTTATTAAAGTTTTATGTGTAGACAGTACAGTTGAAGTCAAAACTTTACAGTTTGCAGAATCTGCAAAAATGTTAATTATTTTACCAAATTAAGAGGGATCATACAAAATGCATGTTATTTTTAATTTAGTACTGACCTGAATAAGATAATTCACACAAAAGATGTAAAAAATAGTTGAATTTATAAAAATGCCCCTTTTTAAAAGTTTACATATGTTTGATTCTTAATAGTGTGTTGTTACCTGAATGATCAACAGATGTTTTTTATTTCGTTTAATGATAGTTGTTCATGAGTTTGTCCTGAACAGTTAAACTGCCTGCTGTTCTTCAGAAAAATCCTTCAGGTGCCACAAATTCTTTGGTTTTTTTGCATTTTTGTGTATTTGAACCCGTTCCAACAATGACTTTATGATTGTGAGATCCATCTTTTCACACTGAGGACAACTGAGGGACTCATATGCAACTGCTACAGGTTTAAACGCTCACTGATGCTTCACAAGGAAAAACTATGCATTAAGAGCTGGGGGGTGAAAACTTTTTGAATTTGAAGATCAGGGTAATTTTAACTTATTTTGTCTTCTGGGGAACATGTAAGTATCTTCTGTAGCTTCTGAAGGGCAGTATGAAATGAAAAAATATGATATTTAGGCAAAATAAGAAAAATCTACACATCTTCATTCCGTTCAAATGTTTTCACCCCCTGGCTCTTAATGCAGTGTTTTTCCTTCTTCCAATTTTCATTTTTTTTATTTTTTAAAGATTTTTTTTGCCGTTTTTATGCCTTTATTTGGGTAGGACAGTGACGATGGACAGGAAGCGAAATGGGAGAGAGAGAAGGGGGTGGGATCGGGAAAGGTCCACGAGCCAGGATTCAAACTCAAGTCGCCTGCAGCACAGTGGCACTATATGTGACCCTGGACCGCAAAACCAGTCTTAAGTAGCACGGGTATATTTGTAGCAACAGCCAAAAATACATTGTATGCCTCAAAATTTCCAATTTTTCTTTTATAGCAAAATCATTAGTATATTATGTCAAGATCATGTTCCATGAAGATATTTTGGACATTTTCTCTTGTAAATATATCAAAACTTAATTTTTGATAAGTAAAATACATTACTTAGAGCCTCAGTTGGACAACTTTAAAGACGATTTTCTCAATGTTTTGATTTTTTTGCACCCTCAGATTTTCAAATAGTTGTATCTCGGCCAAATATTGTCCTATGCTAACAAACCATACATCAATGAAAAGCTTATTTATTTAGATTTCAGATGATGTATAAATCTCAATTTTGAAAAATTGACACCCTGTTTTGTGGTGCAGAGTCACATATGTCGATGCGCTAACCACAAGGCCATTGGCACCGACACGTTTTTCCTTCTAAAGCATCACTGAGTGTTTGAACCTTCTGTAATAGTTGCATATGAGTCCCTCAGTTGTCCTCAGTGTAAAAAGATGGATCACAAAATCATACAGTGAATGTTGGAAAGGGTTCAAATACACAAAGTACTGAAAAACCACAGAATTTGTGGGACCTGAAGGGCTTTTCTGAAGAACAGCGGGCAGTTTAACTGTGCAGGACAAACAAGGGACTCATGAACAACTATCACTAAACAAAAAAAAAACACAGCTGTGAATCATTCAGGTAACAACACAGTATTAAGAATCAAGCGTATGTAAACTTAATAAGTTTGTATGTAAAATAAATTCAATTATTATTTTCTCTTGTGGACTACATGTAAATGTCTTTTATGTGAAATATCTTTTTCAGGTCAGTACTAAAAAAAAAATAACATGCATTTTGTATGATCCCTCTTATTTTGGTAAAATAATTAACATTTTGCAGATTCTGCAAGGTGTATGT